>NW_020871610.1:485945-490945 GCF_003789085.1 Penaeus vannamei | reverse complement strand
GAAGAGAGAAAAAGAGAACTAAGAAGGAAGAAGAGATTGGAAAGGGGGATAGGAAGGAAGAGAAGAAAGAGGAGAAAAAGAGAACTAAGAAGGAAGAAGAGATTGGAAAGGGGGGATAGGAAGGAAGGAGAAAGAAAGAGGAGAAAAGAGAACTAAGAAGGAAGAAGAGATTGGAAAGGGATGGGAAGGAAGAGAAGAAAGAGGAGAAAAAGAGAACTAAGAAGGAAGAAGAGATTGGAAAGGGAGAAGGAAAGGAAGAGAAAAAGAGAAAAAAGAGAACTAAGAAGGAAGAAGAGATTGGAAAGGGGGATAGGAAGGAAGAGAAGAAAGAGAAGAAAAAGAGAACTAAGAAGGAGAAGAGATTGGAAAGGGGGGATAGGAAGGAAGAGAAGAAGAGAAGGAAAAAAGAGAACTAAGAAGCAAAGAACGAATGGAAAGGGGGGATAGGAAGGAAGAAGAAGAAAGAGGAGAAAAGAGAACTAAGAAGGAAGAAGAGATTGGAAAGGAGAGATAGGAAGGAAGAGAAGAAAGAATAGAAAAGGAGACCTAAGAAGGAAGAAGAGATTGAAAAGGGGGGGGGGGTAGGGATAAGAGAAAGAAAGAAAGAGAAAAAAAAGAGAACTAAAAGGAAGAAGAGAGTTGGAAAGGGGATATGGAAAGGAAGAGAAAGAAAGAAAAAAAAAAGAGAAGAAAAAGAACTAAGAAGGAAGGAATGGGAAAAGAAAAATTAGGAAAAAGGAAAGGGGGATCAGAAGAAGGAAGAAGAAGGAAAAGAGAACTAGAAAAGAGAACTAAGAAGGAAGAAGAGAGGGAAAGGGGGGATGGGAAGGAAGAGAAGGAAGAAGAGAAAAAGATAACTAAGAAGGAAGAAGAGATTGGAAAGGGGGGATGGGAAGGAAGGTAAGAGAAGAAAGAGAGAAAAAGAGAACTAAGAAGGAAGAAGGATTGGAAAGGGGGGTGGGAGGAAGGAGAGAAAAGGAAGAAGAGAAAAAGAAACTAGAAGGAAGAAGAAGAGATTGGAAAGGGGGGATGGGAAGGAAGAGAAGGAGAAGAGAAAAGAAAAAACTAAGAAAGGAAGAAGAAGATTGGAAAGGGGGGATGGAAGGAGAGAAGAAAGCAGGAAAAAAGAGAACTAAGAAGGAAGAAAGAGATTGGAAAGGGGGGGGGGGAAGAAAGGAAGAGAAGAAAGAGGAGAAAAAAGAGGAGAACTAAGAGGAAGAAGAGATTTGGAAAGGGGGATGGAAGGAGAGAAGAAAGAGGAGAAAAAGAGAACTAGAAGGAAGAAGAGATTGGAAAGAATGGAAGGAAGAGAAGAAAGAGGAGAAAAAGAGACTAAGAAGGAGAGAAGAGATTGGAAAAGGCGGGGATGGAAGGAAGAGAAGAAAGAGAAGAAAAGAGAAAAAAGAAAGGAAGAAGAGATTGGAAAGGGGGGATGGGAAGGAAGAGAAGAAAGAGGAGAAAAAGAGAACTAAGAAGGAAGAAGAGATTGGAAAGGGGGATAGAAGGAAGTAGAAGAAAGAGGAGAAAAAGAGAACTAAGAAGGAAAGAAGAGATTGGAAAACGGGGGATGGGAAGGAGAGAAGAAAGAGGTAGAAAAAAGAGACTAGAAGGAAGAAGAGATGGAAGGGGGGACTGGGAAGAACGAGAAGAAAAGAGGAGAAAAAGAGAATCTAAGAAGGATAGATAGAGATTGGAAAGGGGGAGGAAGGAAGAAGAAGAAAGAGAAGAAAGAGAACATAGAGAAACGTGAAGCAAGAGGCTTGGAAAAGGGGGATAGGAAGGAAGAGGGAAAGAAGAGAAAAAGATAACTAAGAAGGAAGAAAGGAGATTGGAAAGGGGGGGTACAGGAAGGAAGAGAAAAAGAGAGAAATAGAGAACTAAGAAGGTAAGAAGAAGATGGAAAGGTGGATAGAAGAAGAGAAGAAAAGAGAAGAAAAGAGAGACTAAAGGAAGAAAAATTGGAAAGAGGGGATGGGAAGGAGAGAGAAGAAGAGAAGAAAAAGAGACTAAGAAGGAAGAAGATGTTGGAAAGGGATAGGAAGGAAGAGAAAAAGAGGAGAAAACATGAGAACTAACGAAGGAAGAAGAAGATTGGAAAGGGGAGGGAATGGAAGGAAGAGAAAGAAAAGGAAGAAAAAAAGAGAATAAGAAAGGAAGACGAGATTGAAAGCGGGGATAGGAAGGAAGAGAAGAATAGGGAGAAAAAGAAATAAGAAGGAAAAAGAAAGATTGAAAGGGGGGATAGGAAGAAGAGAAGAAAGAGGAGAAAAGAGAACTCAAGAAGGAAGAAGAGATTGAGAGTGGGATTGGAAAGAGATGAAAGAATAGAGGAGAAGAAGAGAAACTATAGAAGGAAAGTTAATGTATGATCGGAATTTTTTTTTTTTTTAGGGATTGATATGGAAGGTAAGATGTTTATATATAATTGTTTAGAAGTAATATTATCTTATGAGTAAATTCTATTTTTTATTATTATAGTGATAAAGATTGATATGGTTAAGGGGGGGATTGTGAAGGAAGAGAAAACACGAGAATATAAAGAGAACTAAGATATGGAAGAAAGATTGGAAAGGGGGGATAGGAAGTGAAGAGAAGCTAAGAGAGAAAATAGAGATCTAACGTTTAGAAGGATTAGAATAAGAGATTGGAACGGGGGGATGGGAAGTGAAGATGAAGAAAGTAGGAGAAGATAGAGAAATCATTAGAAGGAATAGAAAGATCGGAAAAGTGGGGTGATCGGAAAGAGAGAAGATAGATTGGATGAAAAATGAGTATAACTAAGAAAAGGAAGAATAGATTTTGGATTATTTTTTTATTTAGGGGGGTAAATGGGAAAGGAATGAAGAAAGAGGCAAAACAAAAAAGAGAATCTAAGAGGGAAGAAGATGATAAGAAGGAGGAATAGGTATAATTAAAGTTCTATAATGTAGGAGTATTATATAGATGTATACTTAATGATAGGAAGAAGAGTATTGGAAAGGGATGATAGGAAGGAAGATGAAGAAAGAGAGAAAAAGACGAATTAAGTAATGGAAGAAGAGATTGGATAAGGGGGGAATGTGATAGTAATGATGAGAAATGTAGGAGAATTAAAGAGAACTAAGAAGAAAGAGAGATTGAAAGGGGAATAGGAAGGAAAGAGAAGAAAGAGTGAGAATTAACAGAGAAGCTAAGAGAGAGAGATTGAATAACTGGGGGGTAGTGGAAGGATAAAGAGAAAAAGTAAAAGAGGATAAATAGTAGAACTTTAAGAAGGGAAGAAAGTTAAGATTGGAAAGGGGGCGGACTTGATGGAAGTGAAGAAGAAGAAAGAGGGAAAAAAGAGAACTAAGAAGGAGAAGAGATTGAATAATGGGAGTATAGAAGGAAATGAAGAAAGAGGAGAAATAAGAGATACTATAGAAGGAAGAAGTAGAATTGTAAAAGGGGGATGGGAAGGATAGAGAAATAGAGATCATCAAAAACGAGAACTAAAGAAGCGAATGAGTAGAGTAATTGGCACTAAGGGGGGATGGGAAGGAAGAAGATAGAAAAGAGGGAATGAAAAACGAGAACTAAGAGGTGTTAAGATAGAAGATATAGTAAGGAGGGAAGTAAATAATAATGTAAATCAAAGGAGAAAAGAGAACTATAAACGAATGAAGAGATGATTTGAAAGGAGGGAATTTAGGAATGTAAGAGAGAATGAAACGAGAAGGAAAAAGAGAACTAAAGAAGGAAGAAGGAGATTGGAAAGTAGGGGATAGGAAGGAATGAGAAGAAGAGGATAAAAAAGAGACTAAGAAGGAAAGAGAGATTGAGACAGGGGGATATGGAAAGGAGAGAAGAAAGAGGAGAAATAGAGATTATTCAAGAAGGTGAAGAAAGTAAGAGGAGGGAATAGGATAATAAGTAAAATAAAGAGAAAAAGAGAACTAAGAAGTGAAGAAGAGATTGGAAAGGGGGAATCGGGAAGGAAGAGAAGAAAGAGGAAGAAAAAGAGAACTAAGGTAAGGAAGAGAGAGATGGATAGGAGAGGATAATGGCAAGGCTAAGAGAGAAAGAAAGAGAAAAGAGAATACAGAGTAGAGACAAAGAACTGAGAATGGTCGGATAGGAAGAAAGAGAGGAAGAAAAGAGATAGACGAAAGACGGAGAGAGGCGAAGACGAAGAATGGGGATGGTGAAAGGGAAGAAGAGAGTGGAAGGGCGAGGGAAAGAAAGAAGGAGAGAAGGGAGGGAGGGGCGTTTTGAAACGGAGGAAGTAGGGAGGAAGGATAAGAAAGGAAGGGAGGGAAAGAAAGGGAGAGAGGGAGAGACTGACGAAAGAGGGGAATAGGAGCAAAATAAAAGAATAGGTAAGAAAAAGAGATGTGGACAAATGAGGGAAGAGGGAATGGGAAGAATTGAAGAAAGAGAGAAAGAATAGATTAAATAAATACATGGGAGCGGAGATGAAGAAGGAAATTGCAAAAGAAAAGAAAGAAAAGGAGAAGAAAAAAGAGATTAAAGAAGAAAAGGAGCGTATATAGGATGAGGGAATATAAAACGTGTAGGAAAGAGAATGATAAGAGAGAGAAGTGAAAATTAGAGAAGGGACCGGAGATGCTCGGGAAATGAAGAGAGGAGGGAAACAGAGCGAAAGGAACAGAAAAGAAAAAAGAATCGAAAAAAAAGTGGAAATAGGGAAAAAAAGAAGAGGTAACGAAAGCGAACACAAAAGAACGTGGGAAGCGACGATGAAGGAAGTAGACAGGGGGAAAAAGGAGAAGAAAAGCAGAATAAGAAGGAAACAAAGGACAGATAGCGAAGGAGAAGAGGGAGAGAAGAGAAAGTCTTGGGGGTTTTCTTTCTCTGCGAGAAGGAGTGAGAGAGAGAGAAGAGAGAGTGCCGCGAGGAGACAGATTCGCCTTGTGGAAGGGAGAGGCACGTGCACCTCCCCCTTCTCTCTGTCTGTCTGTCTCTTTCTCTCTCTCTCTTTCTTTCTTTCGTGTCTCTCTCTTCTCTCTCTTTGTCTTTCG
>NW_020871610.1:473721-476221 GCF_003789085.1 Penaeus vannamei | reverse complement strand
CTTATTCTGACATTTCCTTGAAGAAAACTTAGGCTATTGTAGTCAGTAACTTGTCATAGTAGATCATAAACTACTAACCCTTTTATGCTTTCTTAGTAAGCTTCGTACTATTTTTATTTTTCTCTTTTCGATTTTTATTCTTAACGACTATCTGTCTTTATCTACATTTGTTTCTTTAATTGCACATTAATCCTTCTGTTCATCCTCTTCGATATTTTTCTTTCCCGCACTATCGCACCATCGTTCGTGTGTCTGGCGTTTTGTCAGACGTCAACCCACGAACGTTCCTCATAAATCAGCGCCTGTATATCTCCCTCCTTTGACAATCTCAGTACCCGGGAACTGCCTCGTCCCAGCGACCTCATCCCCGGGACTGCTCGCCTGGCCTTTCAAACGTCCGCCTAATACGTAGCCAATGTGGACCTGATCTCATTTCTCTTTGACCCGGGCGCTAGGACAGCTTGGCACGCAAACATTCGCTATTCTGTTTTATCTTACTTCTTGTCTGGAATATCGATTTTTGTGAGAATGAAGTCGTCAATGAGGACTGATGACGGTATTTCGGAATGTACTGGCTCAAGTTGATTGGATTTACGCGTTCAGTGACTAGAATTAGGCATCGGGAAGAGTGTGACGGCGTGAAAAGAGTGTGGTGAGGTCTTTTAAGTCGTAAGGGTAGCGTACGTGTGTGTGGTTAGCCCACCCTTCATCCCTACTGCCATATTTGTGAGGGCGAGGAGGCCGATGGGGAGGCGGTGAGGGAGCGTTGTTATAAACCCCTATATTAACACATCCCCAGAGACGTAGGTTCCCTTCCCTTGGTGATGTCATAGGTGAAAATAGAGTTTTGGTGTACACGCGGTCTCATCCGAGGGTGAGAAATCTGTTTTTGTGTATTCTAGTCCCTCAAGTCACTCAGGAAAGAAAAAAAAAATATGAAAAAGATGCGTCGAAGTGTGAAGAAAAAAAATCTCTCTTCGGTACGTCTGACTAACATAAACTCGGCTTTTTCTGTATTTACTGTTGACTCAGACCATGTCATATGGATGAGTCAGTCATTGCTAAAATAGAACAATATTAACTTATGAAGAAGCGCATCAATAACACGCCCATTATCCATAACAAATACCTCCCTCCGGCGACGTGAGCTGGAATGTAGCGACGGCTTGACACAGCATTTTGCTTAGCTGTCTGCGTCAGAGAAGACACGACGGAGAATTATCCGTTTTTGAATGCAAGATATGTAATTAGCGTCTGTATTGAGCAATCTCGTCAAAATTACGCAATTCTGGTTTGTTTTGAAACGTAGTATTAAAGTTTTTATTAGATATTTTTGTGTTTATGGAAAACCTTTTTTTGATACGTTACGGTGAATTCTGTTAAACTGACTGTAGCTTGTACTTTTCTCTCCGAATAAAGTGAAGCATAGTAACATTGGGTTATTAATATTATCGAGCAGTGGCGTACAAGATCTATAATTTCACTATTGTGCTTATTGATATTAGAGAGCTTGTCCGTTAGGTAGCTTTGTTAAATTCTTGTGCGCCAGTATCACATTGTGTATTAAAGGCGGAATGTCGGCACCTTTATGTATTATGCATGTATGCGTGTGTGTATCAGGTATGTAGACCTTTTTTCGTATACCTGTATGTTTGCAGAAGTGTACCTTATATATTCGTAAATAATTTTGTGTTTCTCTTTATTGCCTTTCCCTGCTTTCTCGTATAACTTTTCAAGTTGTCTTTACGTCTTCCTCAGGATTCCCGTGTCATAATGGCATTCTCCCAAGAATCACCCCATGCCATTTCTCAGCATGTACCGATTCGCCGTGTGCTGCATGTCCTTCCACGCGCGGATCTGGGCGGGGACCACTTAAGTCACTGGTCACGAGTGGAGCCTACAAGCCTTGTTCCTCGCGTGTTCGTCCGTCGTATGAAAATTCGGCTACAATTTACACGCGGAGCAGCAGGTAAACCGGGCTCTGAGCGGCAGTGCATCTCCGCATTAGCTCCCGTTACTGGTAAAATGAGGCGTTGTAAAGTATTACGTTCACATCGCTAATGTAAATATAATGAGTAGTTTAGCACCAGAGCTTACTCCTACGCCCTGCAGATGGCGGGGAAGATCGGGTCTCCTCGCGACCAAACACAGGGCGTTCGTTCATGTCAACACGCCCACCCCTCATGTGCCCGTATATGGCGGCATGACATGTCAATATAACCGTCAGCTATAGGGTTCTACGGGACACCAGCCCTTGGAAGGATACCTCGCTTACCGAAGGATACCTCGCTTACCGTCCCAAAATATGCGTCAGGTTAAGAACCCTGATGAAGAGATCCACTATCGTAAAAATCAGGACGAAGCCTAATAAATGCATGTGCAAAATTTGTTTTAGTTTCAGATAGTAAATCTCGAAGGATTTCCTGTGTTGTGTTTTCCCCTCTCTTGACAACAACGGTGTTGCTAGCCATGCTGCCTGACCCGGGCGAGCAGCAGCGGA
>NW_020871610.1:453721-461221 GCF_003789085.1 Penaeus vannamei | reverse complement strand
TTGATTCATGGCAGTGATGGGACTGAGCTTGGGATTCTGTGGCAGTGGGACTGAGCTTGGATTCTGTGGCAGTAATGGACTGAGCTTGGGATTCTGTGGCTGGACTGAGCTTGGGATTCTGTGGCAGTAATGGACTGAGCTTGGGAGCAGTGGACTGAGCTTGGATTCTGTGGCAGTAATGGGACTGAGCTTGGATTCTTGTGGCAGTAATGGACTGAGCTTGGGATTCTGTGGCAGTAATGGGACTGAGCTTGGGATTCTGTGGCAGTAATGGAACTGAGCTTGGGATTCTATGGCAGTAATGGGACTGAGCTTGAAGAGCAATTAATATTTATTTATTTCGTAAGAGAGTGAACTTAATAATTGAAAATTTTACGTATTACTTGCTTTGGATCCATTAAGTAAGCGGTCAGTAGTGTGTGATATGGTCTTAAGAGGAGAGGTTTTAGTGTATGAAAGAGCATATGTAGAAATGGAAAGGGTTAAGAAAGAGACCACACCCGAGTTGTATATTTTCTCTGGCCGAGCGAGAGACGCCAAGTGAGCTAAAGGTCAGGTAAATAATCAATTGATACGTGCGGTTCTCTATTCGAATATTTTGTGGTCCCTTTCAGAAGAAAAAAATCCATCACTGCTCCTTTGCTGGTTCTTTCATTGAATTTGTAGAAGACCATAATGCAAATAAAAAGACCATAGGAATATCGAGGTGTTTTATGATTTATAAAGGTATAGAGTTGTGGCAATAATGCGTGTATACAGAGAGACAGCGAGTCGATAAGTGTCGAACAGCTAGTCAAGCTGTGATACACGCAAGATTTGGATGTATTTTGGGTAACTGTAACTATTTCTTTTAACAACAACAAAAAACGATTAAATGTTAACCCTTTTAATGACACGTTATATATGTACCAGTCAGTTATATAATGCTTTTCTATTCATATCGTAAAACTTTATCAAAAAACAGGTTTAGCTTTTCATATTTGTCTTAAAATTAGACTGAAGAATATTAGGAGTGCGAAAGCGACCGCAGTAAACCAGACAGCGTGACTCGGGCCATGCGGTCAGCGGCGAGTGAATCAGCTGGCCGCACCACCTCCACTCGAGTCGGCCTACATACCAACCGCTCATTAGTGACGCTTAGTTACGTTCGTTTGTTTTTTTTTGGCGGAGGGATCAGAGTGATAATAAAAGGATGAAGAGATTAGTTTTACGAGTAAGGATATTTTTTACAGGTTTTATGAATTGAGACTGTAAAGAAACACCAGGTATCGACGACATGGGAGAGAAAGTTAGCTGCGGGGAGGGAACTTAAATGCGTAATCACGTTCAAATTAAAACTCCGTTAGATTCGTTCGTTTACACTTAAGATGTTCTCGCATTCGCTTCTACAACATTAAAACGTTTTGATTTTTTCTTATTGATAAAACATACTCGTCACCGTGATTCTTAACAAAGATTTTCAAAACCAAGACAAGAATTTCTCAAACTCCGAGGAATTCTAAATATATCACGTCCTGCCAGGCATTGCATCACACGTTGATTCACAGACGGACTTCGCTGCAGGAAACATTGGCTAGTATCTCTTTCAGCAAAATAGATATGCTTTTCGGGTAACGTAGCATAATGAAATATACCATTAATGTAAAGTAAATACATCGATATCGGGAGATTCACAGGCTGTGCCTCTCTTTTTCTCTTCACTCTCCTCTCTCTCTCTCTCTCTTTACTCTCTCTCTCTCTCTCTCTCTCTCTCTCTCTCTCTCTCTCTCTCTCTCTCTCTCTCTCTCTCTCTCTCTCTCTCTCTCTCTCTCTCTCTCTCTCTCTCTCTCTCTCTCTCTCTCTTCTCTCTCTCTTCTCTCTCTCTCTCTCTCTCCTCTCTCTCTCTCTCTCTCTCTCTCTCTCTCTCTCTCTCTCTCTCTCTCTCTCTCTCTCTCTCTCTCTCTCTCTCTCTCTCTCTCTTCTCCTCTCTCTCCTCTCTCTCTCTCTCTCTCCTCTCTCTCTCTCTCCTCTCTCTCTCTCTCTCTCTCTCTCTCTCTCTCTCTCTCTCTCTCTCTCTCTCTCTCTCTCTCTCTCTCTCTCTCTCTCTCTCTCTCTCTCTCTCTCTCTCTCTCTCTCTCCTCTCCTCTCCTCCCTCCCTCCCTCCCTCCCTCTCTCCCGTGGTTGCGAGGTATCGACTCTACGCATAGGAACGAGTGTGTGTTTTGCTGTGTAATGCTATGGCTCCTTCCTCGCCGCCATCGTAAGAGTGAAGAAGGAGTTGTAAGGAGTGTGGCGCGTAGGATGAAGTTGGTGTTGCCCGTGTCCTTATGAAAATTGTTTTTTTTTCTCTCTTTTTCTTCTTTCGTCACACTTTTTTCCAGCTAAGGGAGGCGGGGGTGGCCTTTCATTATCTGTTAATTAAGGACCATACCTGGTGAAGTTACCTTTTCTGTTATTGTGACGGGACTGGCGCGATTTTTTTTTAAACTAAATTGGCGCCAAATTTAAACGGGTGAGGATATGATGATGACGATAATGATGATGATGGTAATGATGATGATGATGATGATGATGGCAAGATGATGATGATGATGATGATATGATGATGATGATGGGTAATGATGATGATGATATTAGTAATAATAAGAATATCATTGATAATAACAATGATAATAACGATGGTATAATGATGATGGGGATGATAACGATAATAATGATAATAATAATGATAATGGTATAATAATATAATGTAATAATGACAATAATGATAATGATAATACTAGTAATGATAATAGTAATAACAATAATAATGATAATCGCATCACACATTGATAATAACATTATCATTATTATAATTGTTATCATCATTATCATTATTATTATAATTGTATTGTATTATTATCATCATTATCATTATCATTAATGCTAATGATAAGAGTAATATCAATCATCAGCACTGCCTTGGTTATTGTTCATAATTAAGTAGTAACAGTAGTAGTAGTATTATATATTTTCTACAAATTTCCATAATATTTGCTAACTTAGAGTATAATTTACCTAAGTCATTACCATGTATTAGGTCCCTATGATAGTTACTCTCCTCAATACGTAATTATGGGCAATTGCTGGTCACGTCTCAATATTTTGAGAAAAAAATTATAACTAGTCCATCCTATAAACGTAACTAGTTCAGTATTCATAGCCTTGGAAACAAAAATTGTAGGGTTGTATTCTTGTTGTCGTGTAGAAATTTGTATCTTGTCGCTTGTGAATTTTCGATAACCTGCTCTTTAAACCCCCCTTGTTCTCTTTGGTGCACCACGCCCCTCTTCTAAACAGTTATATTTGTCTCTATATCTTTTGTTTTTCTTTCCGTCGGCTTTTTCTTCTGGCTCTCTCTCTCTCTTTCTGTCTCTCTCTCTATCTATCTATCTATTTCTCTCTCTCTCTCCTCCTCTCTCTCTCTCTCTCTCTCTCTCTCTCTCTCTCTCTCTCTCTCTCTCTCTCTCTCTCTCTCTCTCTCTCTCTCTCTCTCTCCTCTCTCTCTCTCCTCTCTCTCTCTCTCTCTCTCTCTCTCTCTCTCTCTCTCTCTCTTCTCCTCTTATCCATCCTTCCACTTCATGATTATTTCCAAGCCATCTCTTTGCATCACCAACAATACGTCTGCATCTCTATCCACAAGGAACATGACCGATGTAAACTTTACACGGGTATTTACTGTGAAAATAAAGAATGAGGAGTTATGAGGTAAAATGAGGGTTGCCACCGCCATTATTAATAAACCGGGCATATTAACACCCACGCCGTGCCAGACGTCGCCCGGACCAACACCTGGTTCCTCGGTTGTCATCCTACACAGGCCTCCGAAGTCCTTTTCACCTCAGACCAAGAAGGGGACGCAGGTCTTCCCACGTCCGCGGAGTGGAATGCCACGAAGAAAACCAAGGGTGACGCACAGGAGACACGCAATACAGATAAAGATCAACCAAGGAGAAGCAAGAAGTGTCCATCATCGGCAGTGGCTGCCTGGCCGCCCACCCTCCGGTTTACAGAGACCCGCCCGTGTGTGCGTGTGGGCGAGGCTCTGTCAGGGAAGACGCGGTAATACACAAGAGGGAGGAGGAAGGGCTTCGGCCAGAGGGATCCTGTAGGAGGGAGAGGAGAGTCTAAGGACGTGCTGGGACGCGGCATCTGGCGAGGAGGACGGAAAAGGTGTTAAAATGCAAAACGAAGTAGTAAAGTAATTTTTTGAGAGAATGCTGCCAGCTTTGTAATAAACTAGGGAAATGTGTAAAAGTGTCTATAGCACATTTCTGTAAAAAATGTAAAAACGTCTATATCACTGTAAAAACGTCTATATCACTGTAAAAATGTCTGTATCACTTTTCTGTAAAATCGTCTATATCAAACTTCTGTAAAAGCGTACAGAACGTTAGTGTAAAAGTGTCTATATCACATATCTCATCTCAAAAAAATATCCATATCCCATATCCTTGGAATGGTGACACTATAAAACTTTCCCTTTACCAAACAAAGCAGCGCCATTTACCTTCTTGCTAACTCCATCATCCACTATCCTCATTCCCTTGCTATCAGCGTTTTGGATATTTCCAAAGATCCAACTTGCAATATCGAGGAAACTCAATGACTCGTATTTACTGACAGATTTACCGTTGTTTTCTTTGCACTTTACGTGAATTTGGATAATTTTCGCAACATTGCACGCCAAACTGTGAAAATGTTTGTGAAGACTCCTAACCACTTATCATTCGCTGCCATCCGTCGCATCATTAATTCAGTGTTAATGGTTTTTCACAGAAGACGTTAGACGCCATTAAAGCTGGTTTTACTTCGTTTATCTTATTTCTTACACGATTCGTATCACCGTTAATAGCTACTGATAATTTAGATTCACTTAGACGTAAGAATAACTACAAATATCCTGTGCAAAACCACAACTCTATACGCTGTGTTTTCATTAGGTGTTGGTCTCTTTAGATTAGTGATTTTTAGTCTTACGTCTAAACAATGAAACAAATAATGTTTTCTGTGTCAAGAATTCCTCAGATCTCCTCAGAGAAATGACTGCCGATGAGGACCCGTTGGATAACGGCGAAGCCCAAAGTCCCACCTTTTTGCCCCAAGCTCTGAGTATCCTCCCAGAAAGGGGCTAAAACTCCCCCCTGTGATTCGAGAAACAAAGATGCCAACAAAGACTCTAAACAGATGGGTAAAAGGAAGAGAAACCAAGCAAAGGGACGCTTATCGACTGACTCAAAACAAAAGGAACAAAGGCTGCCAACTGACCCTCCTCTACGGACGCTTCCCTGGCTGGAGGAGCTGCAGCGTGGGCGAGGGCGGGGTCACCGCTTATTAATGTGAGCCGAGGAGGTACATACTGGACGCTGCTTACGTCATCACGTTTTCTTAATGGTTATAACTATAAAAGGAAGTGGGATATACAGGCGCGAAGGGGAATTAACAAGGCTAGTTGTGGTTGTGATTTTTTCCCTTCCGAATTAGCTTATCTTTACAGGGGGCGTCTTCTTATCTCCGGCTATCAGCACGAATCTTGGATCACAGGCATGAGTACGGGTGGGCGGATAGACGGTGTAACGATGTGTTCGCATTTTCTACCTCTATCCATGCATTATCCTCAGATCGCCTGTGATTCCTATGATTTGGCGAATTAGAGTTCTAGTTTTATTTACCCTCTGTTTTCAGGAACGTTTATGTGAACTGAATGGCCGGTAGAAGATTGCGCAAGATCGAAATCTATGCAAAAAACGAACGGGCAACGTACAAAACATGGCAAGGATAAATGCAAATATTCATATCAATATTGTACATGGCTTTTAGCGTCCCAGTTGGAAAGCGGCTAACAGAAGCCGAGCATTAGGCTTAATCACTGAATATATCATGTCATTAGTTCATACAAGAGAAACTGTGGGTATTTATGCGAGAGAATGACGTACAGGTCATCGGAATTGACGCTTTACATGGGCGATTCCAGAAAAAAAATCCTCAATGGAGGGTGGTAAAGATGAACTATTGATTCAATGTAAGGAAGGGGGATTACTACAGAAATCGAGGGGATACGCACAGGATTCCTTTACATCTTTTTTTACATCATTTACATCATTCTTTTACATCATATGTGCAAATGCTTTTAAGCGAATCCTTCTCTCTCGAAGACCACTTCCCATGAGCGTTCGACTCCTGTTATGGCTGCCTCCCGGATTAAAGTTCCAAAGATCAATTTAACAGCAATGCATATTATGAAGTAGGATACGGCCCATTTTGGCTTGTATTGATAATAGCAAAGAAAGCTAGATCTCAAGGGGAAATTAAAATAATTTAATGGAACGTGGGATTTGTATGGAAGCAAAAAGCAAAAGGGGCCTTCAAAAAGTCCATGCTAGTTTTTCTCCGAGTCACTTTGGAAACGGTAAGGACTGCCATAAACCATCTAAATTTTTGGTTATCTGATTGCAAGGAGAAATACGTCATTGGCGTAGGCGGGAGTTTATCCTGTGTTACATGAAGCCGAAACCATAATGTCTCACTACGGTTGCGCATGACAGTGCATACTGTAAGTAATACACGCTCGCTATATAGACAAGATTGTGCGTTTGCATATATCAGGTGTTTCAAGTCCGTGCATGCATTCAGAAACGACTTAAATATATATGCATAAAACACAAACAGACTGAGACGGACAAACAAAACTTTCACATGCACAAAACCTATGTACACACAAACAATTACACACACACACACACACAACACACACACCACACACACACACACACACACACACACACACACAACACACACAACACACACACACACACACAACACACACACACAACAAACACACACACACACAAACACACACACAAACACACACACACAAACACACATCACCCCAACACATGGAACACGTACATTCACACAACAATATTTGCCGTGCGAAGTCGAGGACATCTGTTCGAGCGTGACTGCCATGTGGATAAAGTCAGGATGAGACAACCACTTGGTCGGATTACATCATGCAAGGTCATGGCAGGGGGACGTGTGGGTGGGTTTCTTTCTTTTTTCTTTTTGAATCATTCTAGACGCATATATGTTGTGGATTTCTTTCTTTTCTCTTTTGAATCATTCTAGACGCATATGTTGTTGGGTTTCTTCTATCTTTTCTTTTTTCTATGTTGGGGTCTTTTTCTTTCCTTTTGAATCATTCTAGCGCACATATGTTTGAATGGATTCTGCCACATATATATGTTGGGGTTTTCTTTTTCTTTGGACATTCTACATATATGTTGGTGGATCTCTTTCTTTTTTTTTTTTGTAGCCACATATATGTTGGTGGATACTTTTTGAATCATTCTAAGCCACATGGAGTCTAGTATATATGTTGGTTCTTTTCTCTTTTTTGAATCATTCTAGCCATATGTGTGGGGGTTTCTTTCTTTTCCTTTTTTTAAAATAATTCTAGCCACATATATGTTGGTGGTCCTT
>NW_020871610.1:441221-446221 GCF_003789085.1 Penaeus vannamei | reverse complement strand
TAAAATTTCATCAAATCGTCTGTATAATATACTGATTCATTATTGCTTCACGTCACTTAAACACTTAAGCATCCAAAAACTCAAATAGCTGTTGTAGTTAAGATAAACGATAACTGAGTAATAAACAATAAATGAGTAATAATTTAGACTCACCCTCGTAAACTAAAAATGTGCGATAAGACGATGCTACTCCATACATCGGCCACTGACCTCTTCCTACCTTTCCGAACCTGAGATATTATGACTTGAGTCCTCTAGGTGTGACACGGAGATCCCTTTCCCTCGGAGAGCCTCGAAATCGGACTGTGACCCGGGGAATGTCCCTTCCTACGGCCTCCCACTACGCCGTGCCCCCGCAAGAGGAACTGCCGCATCATGCAGGCGCAGGGCTCGAAGGGCGAAGCTCCGTTCCTCCGTTCGCCTCCGACGCACCTCAATCCTACTCGCTGACACCTCCTGTTAAGTACATTGCCTTATGGACACCTGCTCTCTCTGTACAGTGAAAAGTACTATCAAGTATCTATGAAGTGGAAGGAGTTAAACCTATGATAATAGCGATGTAGGAATATTTGTTGTGTCATAGAGGCCAGTATTGGGAACCGAAATAAGATTTAAGAATAGGGGACGTGTTCTTTACATCCTGCCTGCTCTTGATGTCGACAGCCACATAAGGATGCAGTTGCTAGGTTGAGTGTAGGTTGACATATTGAGAAAAAAAAAACACTTTCCAAGGAGATTATTCTGACTACATGAAAAATAATAATTGAAAATAAAAAACTGAACAACCTTGGATGTTCCACGATGCATCCGCCAAAGCATACAAGAGGAGAAGTGAGGAAAATGTCTTGTGAGTGACTGTCGTTGACCTAGACAGATGACTTCACCTATTAATATCAAGTTCCTTATTTTGCATGAATCAATGATCCGGATTTTAAGATATATGAATGAGACGTATGTTTCTTTTCTTCTTTTTTTCTTATCTGCAATGCTGCAGGATGGCTCCTCCCAAATCAGATAAGACTAGAGTTATTTTCTACAAACAGTCCTATATGGGTTAACAAAGTGCCTTCTTAATCACATACACTTGATTAATCTTTATGGGCTACGACTACTGGTGGGAAGCATATTTTATTAAAAAAAAAAAAAAGAAAAGAAAAAATCTTGAACCCACACAAGCAATGCAATCAGTTTTGGGTGAATAATATAAAGGTTTCTCATTACTACTCCTATCATTACCGAAAAACTCACCCAGACCATTTATTTATTCCAGCTTGGACATAAGATACACCGAATAAAATTCCCATCCGGTTCCCTCATTAAGTTAATTCTAAATATCCGACGAGGAAATAGATTTTCAGAAAGCTGATTGTCTGTCCAGGAAATGCGTCTGCCCCGTGCTGAAAATAAACAACATGAAAGTACGGCACCAAAACTCTCGCTAACATTCCTCTCCACGCCCACCCGGCACAGCAGATTCTCTTCGCCTCCTGAATAATGTTCGAGTGAAATATTGTGACTATTTCCTTACTCTATAGACACTTGTTCCCTCGCTATAAGTGATCCCTGTAAGCGATAACTTTGTTGCTCCTCGAGTGTTTATAGCTTTTAATTTGAGAAGTACCTGGCCATACGTGATTTTGTCTATATTTATTTGTGTTCATTTTATGTTTTAGATTTCATTTCATTTCTAAGACAAAATACAAAATCTATATCATTGTTGCTTATTTCTATTATCACAAAAAATTTGACTTTTATCATTCGCAAGGACATGGAGACTCCAAGGTGCCCTCCCCCCCTCCCCCCTCCCCCCTCCCACGCCCCCCACCTACCTGGGATTAGCCCGCCCACACGCCTCAATATTCAGGCGTCACCGCAGATGGGAGCCCCTTGCCAAGCATCACGCCCCACGCCCACAGCCATCGACACCCAACATCTCCATTAAGCATTTTTTTTTCCTTGATTTCCTTTCTAGTTAATGCGAAACAATATTCCATACCTCTCAGAATAAGGAACTACAGAAGCACATGCCCTTCAGTGCAATTTTTTCACGCCCTCAGCTACAAAATTCTCTATCTATACTCATTGATTATCATTCTGTTGTCGTTACAAACCACCCTTGCCACTTCACTGTCTTTTTTTGCGTTGTTTGCCTTCACTTGATTAACATTAATTCTATTCTCATTAGTTCATACTATTCTCCAAGTCCTTTTTTCTCTCTAACAAATTAACACTTATCCCCCCTTTCTCTTCTTTCTTTTTTGGTCAGATTTTTTTTCTCTTCATGAATTAACAACTTAATTCTCCATTTATCTTTTAATTTCTTTCTCTCTTTTATTGCTTCTTTGCAACTAAGCTCTGTCATTCAGTTCCTCCGCGATGTGCACTTATGTCTCTCCTTCATGCCATTAAGAAGCAATATTTGCATCTTTCGCCCGTCTCTTTCAATAAAACCGAAAACGACATTCTGTTTTGTTTTGCATGCAGTATACAGGTAACAAGTTAAGCCATTATTTTGTCCATTTTTTATCTTATCTTCTCTCTCTGTCTCTGTCTCTCTCTCTCTCTGTTTGTCTGTCTGTTTCTGTCTCTGTCTGTCTCTGTCGTCTCTCTCTCTCTCTGTCTCTCTTGCCTCTGTCTCGTCTGTCTGTCTCTCTCTCTCTGTCTGCTTCTCTGTCTCTGTCTCTCTCTCTGTCTGCCTCTCTGTCTCGTGTCTCTGTCTCTCTGTCTCTCGGGCACTCTCTCTCGTCTCTCTCTCTCCTCTCCGCTCTCTCTCTCGCTCTCGCTTCTCGCTCTCTCTCTCCCTCTCTCTCTCCCTCCTCTCTCTCTCGCCTCTCTCTCCTCGCTCGCTCTCTCGCTCTCTCTCTCCTCTCTCCTCTCGCTCTCTCTCTCCCCTCCTCTCTCCCTCTCTCTCTCCCTCTCTCTCTCCTCTCTCTACTCCCTCTCCCTCTCCTCTTCCTCTCCTCTCTCTCGTCTGTCTGTCTCAACTTTCTCAATCTCTCACTCTCTCACTCAGATAGATAGATAGATAGATGATAGATAGATAGATAGATAGATTAGTACATATATACAATGTGTATGTATATATATGTATATATATATATATATATATATATTATATATTGGTATGTATGTATATATGTGTGTGTGGTGTGTGTGTGTGTGTGTGTGTGTGTGTGTGTTGTGTGTGTGCGTGTGTGTGTATGCGTATATAAATATATATATATATAATTATAATAATATGTTGTGTGTGTGTGTGTGTGTGTGTGTGTGTGTGTGTGTGTGTGTGTGTGTAGTGTGTGCATATACATATATGCGTATATTTATATATATATATATATATATATATATATAATATAATTATATATATATATATATATATTATATATATATATATTATATATATATATATATATAATATATATATATATATATATATATGACCTAGACAGATGACAGATGTATGTATGTATATATGCATATCTGTGTGCGTATGTATCAAAGAATAAAACCTAGCATGACTGACCATTAATGTCAGCTCTCGTGTACTCACCTTGTTAGCACATCGCCCACCTTTGTCTGTACAGATAGTTAGCAAAAGACAGCGAGGAAACATCAGTCCACTCCGCTGGCAGAACAGGTGGTTTGCCAGCCGCCAGCCCACACGCCGAGCTTCGAAACCACGCCTGTCAAATCCCTGTCAAAGCAGCTGATTCTTCTTATCCTGTCCCTTTGCTTCCAATCTTCCTGTCAGCTTGTCAGCTCGAGCTTCGACGCGTCAGTCACTTGTCTTGCTACCGCCCAGACGACATGTCTTGTTAAGGCAATATGAATTATTATTCAAATATCTGGTCAAGTCCGCTAAACATATCCATGAGGGTGAAAAGTATCCTTTATATCCGATTTCTTGACCGGCCGAAGAAGAAAGAAGAGGGAAGACCAGTTCATTGCTCTTTTATATAACTTTTCACTCCCTCCGCGCGCGACTCGAGGGTCACGTGACTTGCGATCGCGTGTAAGACCTTAGTATCTCGGTAAAGAGTTTTACGGTGATCATGGGGATAGAGTTCTAATTCTATCTGTGAGGAAGACCGTTTAAGGATAGAGAGAAATGCCTAGTCTAAGAGATTTTTTTTATTCTAATAAAGGGAGTGGCATTTCCTCACTTTGCGTCTAACCTAAACCACAGTCGTCAATACACCGACGCACATAGCCAATAGCCATAGGATATTCTAGAACGGACACCTTCAAAAGAACCTCGAGTGAATTTATCGACACAGAATACACACGTTCATACTGCAAAAAAAAAAAATCAACACACGTAAAATAATAATAATAATATGATAATAAAAATGGGCAAATATACAAGAAACCAAGGACTATTATGAATCCCAAGCAAAATCTACATCTCATGGCCATCTTTTCTCTCTCTCTCTCTCTCCCTCCCCCATCTCTCTCTCTCTCCCCACCTCTCCCCTCTCTATTCTCTTCTTCTTCCTCTCTCTCTCTCTCTCTCCCTCTTCCTCCCCTCTCTCTCCTCCCTCCCGTCCCTCTCCCTCCCTCCCTCCCCCCCTCTCCCTCTCCCCTCCTTTTTTTGTTCTCTTACGTACTCCACATCAGTCACCATCCTCGTTAACCTGCCCGCAGTGTTCATCTCGCTCCTCGTCTGCTCTGGAGGGTCCCGAGGTCACCCTCCACGCGCGCGGCCAACCTACCTCAAGACTGGAGGGAGGTCGCCACGCCTTGACTCTACACGGCCGTTGCTGGGACTTTGGGATGACTCACTGATTGGGTGATGTGTAGTGTGACCTGCAGGGTGTAATCCCTTGTTACTGACCTGGAGATTGAGATGTTGCTAATAAGGATGAGGATAGGGGTCAGTGAAGTCTACAATGGAGAATTATTTAGCAGTACATATTGGCAAAGAATTAATTAATAAACATGTATATATACATATACATATGTATATCTAATCTATCTATCTATCTATCTATCTATCTATC
>NW_020871610.1:426221-433721 GCF_003789085.1 Penaeus vannamei | reverse complement strand
CGGCGCATCCAAAAGAGATGTTCGTGGTCTTATGGTCGCGTAAAAATTTTGAAGTGAGGAAAAACTCCCGATTCTTAGCATAAACATCTTTCCTGGAGGTGGTTTCTCATTATATTAATATGGGAAGAAGCAACATGAATTTCCTTAATCGAAAGATTAATCATGTCATTTCATCGGATACGTGTGGAGGGAAAACTAAATCTGAAAGTGAGGTGTCAGTATAGAATAATGTCACCGAGAAAAGGAAGATCCGTAAGAACGCCCACAAACTCATTAATAAGATCCCACCTTCCCTTTTTATCAAATCTATTTCCGTGGATTTATTTTCGACCAGGTGAGAGCAGCGTTAAGGTCTCCTCGCCCGGACCTGTCAACCCGCCGCCAAAGCCAACATTAGCCTCCAGATTTCGAGGTTGGCAATCGGAATCGCTTCTCTCCTTCCGCACGTTTGGCAAGGCATTGGAGAGGCGGATCCGACGACGTCTGCCGCTCTCGATTTAGCTTCGTGGATTCATTTTTTGAGCGCCTGGATGAGCGGCGTGTGGCAACCGTTCAGCAATTTCGTTCATTATTTGCTTTGATGCGAACGAGTTGTCATTATTAGAGTTGGAGGAGGAAGTTACGAATACGTTTTCTAATCTTATTGCCTGAGTCGAATGATGTATAAACCGACAGGAAGCCTGACGCCGCTAGCAAGGTCGTTCATGTCACTCTCGCGATGACCTTAGTCATCTTGGAAGTGGAAGCTGGAAGAGACCGCTGGTACATATTATTTCGGTCGATTCTCTTGAAACGCAATTGCATATCGCGTGTGCTCGCTGATGTGACCTCCACGGCATAAAAGAGCAGGGAAAGGGGCGCCGGGATGGGTGTAGATCAGGTGAGCGACCGGTTCCGCGGCTCCTTGTATGGGCGTCCGGGCGGCGCGGTGTGCGCTTGGCTGCCCTGTGACCCTCATCAGCGCCCAACAACTATACTTTCACCCGCCCACGGCCTCCGCGCCTGCCCGTCTCGCAACCAGCGCCACAGACAGTGATCATCTTTTTTATTCGAAACCGCACCGAGGCGTGAAAACAAGGACAAACCCACAGAGATTCACCCTTCCCCTCACCTGTCAGATCCATCCCCTTCCTCGCCCGCCATTTACACCCTCTTGGATGTAAACTAAATAAATAAAGTCTTCCCAAACCCCAAGGAAAGTAATAAGTCAGTGTTGAAGAACGAGAGAAACATCCCAGTTTGAGCAGCTGCCGTTAGCGTTTAAACTCCTGACAGCTTATGACCCGTGTTTTGACTGACCCTGCGTAGCTCTTTGCCAAGTTTCCTGCGATGCTCTCTTTTTAAACCGTTTTTTCTTCTTGGACTTGCCAGGAAGTTACCGAATTTGTCAGGAATTATTTATTTTGGGATTTCCTGCCGCCTGACTACGCTGAATGTCGTTCGATAGTTTCATTCTGTTTGAAATGCTTGTTATTATACTCCTTTCGTCTCTTTTCACTTCTTATGTATTTTTATATTCTTTCTTCTTTTATACTCTCTCTCTCTCTCTTCTCTTTCTTTGTGTTCCTCTCTTCTCTCTCTCTCTCTCTCTCTCTCTTCCTCTCTTCTTCTCTCTCTTCTCTCTCTCTCTCTCTCGTCTCCCTCCTCCTCTCTCTCTTTCTTTCTCCTTTCTCTTCTCTCCTCTCTCTCTCTCTCTCTCTCCTCTCTCTCTCTCTCTCTCTCTCTCTCTCTCTCTCTCTCTCCTCTCTCTCTCCTCCTCCCTCCTCCTCTCTCCTCCCTCCTCCCCTCCTCTCTCTCTCCTCCCTTCCCTCTCTCTCTCTCTCTCTCCCTCCTCCCCTCCCCTCTCTCTCTCTCCCTCCCTCCCTCCCTCCCTCCTCTCTCTCTCCCTCCCTCTCCCTCTCCCTCTCCTCTCCCTCCTCCCTCTCTCCTCCCTCCCTCCCCCTCCCCCCTCTCTCTCTCTCTCTCTCTCTCTCTCTCTCTCTCTCTCTCTCTCTCTCTCTCTCTCTTCTCTCTCTCTCTCTCTCTCTCTCTCTCTCTCCTCCCCTCCCTCTCTCTTCTGCTCCTCTTCTTGTGAATATTCAGTATATGCTAAAAGCTAGCGTCCCGCCTGATAATGGAGGAAAGCCAATCTTAACTCACTTGTTCTCATTTACTAGATCTGAGGTTATCAGCAGCAGGCACTGCTACACTATCCATATGTGCATGATAGATATATATATATATATATATATATATATATATTATATCGTTCATATATACGTATATCAATTATATTATATATATATATATATATATATATATATATATATATATATATATAAATTATAATATATATGTGTTACATACATACATATATATACATATAATATACATAATATATATATAAATACACATATATACATATATAATATATTATTAATATAATATTATATTATATATATATATATAATAATATTATATATATATATATATATATATAAATATAATATACATAATATTATATAATATATACTATATATATAATATATTAGGTATATCGGCATGTGATTGTGTGTGGATATAATATGTGTGTGTGCCGTGTATGGTGTGCATGCGTATGGAGAGAGGCAGAGATGTTACAGAATGGACATATATTAGTTAGTCGTCTCGCTACCTCTATGACTCCTTCGCCAACAGGTCACTCGCCTGCTCAACCCTCAAGATGGTGGGGACGAAGACAACCAAGACCGTGACAGTGGAGAGGCGCGGAGCCTTCTCCGACGACCCCTTCTTCAAGGACTCTCTGGACGAGTGGGACCAGGCCATGAAGAACGTGGTGGACCGCTGGGACAAGCAGCCCGTCACGACCACCACGACCACCACCACTTCGCCCAGTTCTTCCGAGACACGCACCGTCTACAGGCAGATCCGCTCCTCTAACGTCACCTCCGACGATAGCCAGGCTGTATCGTGCACGGAGGAGGATGGGAAGTACAAGGTAGGATGCAGCGAGGTGTAGCGTCACGCATAAGCGCCCTTTGCGGAAATTAGAAGCGACTAATTCTATGAACTCTCTCTCTCACTTAATTTCTTTTTTAATTCTCTCTCTCTCTTTCTTATGTACGTTTTGTTCTTTCTTGTTTTAAACTCTCTCTCTCTCACTTTATGTATTTTTTGTTTTTTTTTTATTTTTCTCTTTCTTATGTACGTTTTGTTCTTCTTCTTTTACTCTCTCTCTTTCTCTCTCTTTCCTCTTCCTCTCTCTCTTCTCTCTCCTCTTCCACTCTCTATCTCTCCTCTTCCACTCACTCTCTCTCTCTCTCTCTCCTCTTCACACTACACTCTCTCTCTCTCTCTCTCTCTCTCTCTCTCTCTCTCTCTTACATACACACTCTCTCTCTCTCCTCTTCCACTCTCTCTCTCTCCTCTTCCACTCACTCTCTCTCTCCTCTTACACACACACACACACTCTCTCTCTCTCTCTTGCCCTCTGTTCCTTAGACGATCTTCCCTCTATTCCTTAGATGATCATCGACGTGAAGGACTTCAAACCCGAGGACATCAACGTGAAGACCGTCGACGACACGGTCGTGGTGGAGGGCAAGATCGAGAAGAAGGAAGGGAACGCCGTGTCCACCCAGATGTTCACGAGGCGCTTCATGCTGCCGTCGAACGTGGACCTGAACGCCATCACGTCGGCGCTTTCCCGAGACGGCGTCCTCACCATCAACGCTCCCAAGCTGGTATGTCGCGGAAGTAACAGGAATTACCCGTGACTCGTAAGGGTCGTAGGGTTGTTAACTGGTTTTGCATTTATTCATTGTATGTTTTTACGTCACTGGTTCATCATTAGACATAGACTGCCATTTGAAAGGCGTTTCATGATGATACTTTCAATTATGAGTTTTTTCCGTCTAAATTATCATATTATTTTTTCTTTTTAATTTTGCTCTGTAGAAGTAGAACGAAATTAACACCAAACTAGCAACTGTAGTCGAAGTTTTTTTGTTTTAATTTGCGCCAAAGTAACACTAACCCCTCGCTAAAAGTAGAGCTTCGTTGTTTTATGTTGAGTAATGCTTAACAGGCTACCCAGGGGGCTAAGGGACGCCTCACCGGGGCCCCGTCCGGCAAGAACGGCACCACCACAGTCACCACGAGCACCATCAACCCTCTGGCGTTCGGCCCGTCCATCGGCAAGACCGCCGGCAACGACAAGCGCTACCTGAACCACACGCCCCTGCACGACGAGCCCCCGAGCCAGACGACCACCGTGGTCAGGACGGAGGTGGATCGCGGGTCACGTGACCACTGGACCTCCTTCAACGATATGGTCGAGAAGTCTCAGCGAGAGATGGAGGACATGATGCGCCGCCACACCTTGAACTCTAGTCTGGACGCCCCCACTTCCCCTCCGTCCGTGTCGACCAACCTCACCATCTCCACCCAGCCGAGCGCTCGTCCTCCCGCCGGGGTCGCCACAAACCGCGATGTTGTCAAGTCGGGCAATAACGTGACAGAGCGCGAGGAGCAGCGATGGGACGACAACCCAGCACCGGGCCTGACTCGCCACAACCGCGTCCTCAACGAGAAGACCGCCATGAAGGGCGCCGACGGCTCCGTGATCGGGAACAAGGAACGCATGGAGAAGGAGAGCCACGCCGAGGGCTCGAACGAGGAGGTCCTCCCCGACGGCACCAAGCGAAAAACCTTCACCAAGAGCTACGAGACACGGAAGGTCTACAGCTTCAACTCGGGCGACCCTAAAGCCGTGTGAACAGCCCCTGAGACGGCTGCCTAAATATTAAGTGTACATTTTAAGTCTGGGCGTGCCTGTTGTTTACCCAGGCCGCTGATTTTGTCTGTCGTCGATATCTGAGCCTGGCGTATGTGTCCGTCTTCGCTTCCGACTTGCGTGCTGACTGCTCGGCACGGAAGGACGCGGCTAATTAGCTCGTAAGTTATTTCATGGTCGACCGTCTGGTATCCATGGACTTGCATATATAACTTCACAGCCCCTTTCCAACCCGCAACTATTTATTCGTTCCAGAAACAGTTGTATATTTAGTATATTGATATTATTATGTTTGTGTAAAATAAATTGATTGGGTTCCATTGTAAATTGTTGATTTGCCCATTAACACGTAAATGTACATTATGTATTAGATCCAATACATTATTTTTGTATAAAATAAAGTCTTGCCCAAATTAAACACACACCTCTGTTTTTTCTTCAATTAACACATTTTGTCTAAGGCAAACATTTAATGTTCATGATTTAAAGCACAGATCAAAGAATCCGTGTTCCCTTTCCCTTCCCCCCTCTTTCCATCCTTTCCTCTCCTCTCCTTTTATCCCCTATCCCTTTCCCTCTCTTTCCCCCCCCCCCCCTCTCCTCAATATAGTGATGATAGCAATGAACAACAGAATCATTAAGTCCTCATGTTAACGCTGGAATTCAATGAGTAATGATGGTTACAGGAACAGCCACAGTAATATGGATTTGTAATTATATTAGACCAGAATCAGAGGAAAATGAAGAAGCATTTGGGATTTTGTTATATACCCTTGATATAGTAAGACGAGATCATCAACGGAAAACATAACATTTAGGATACATGGCATTATGAGAGAAGGTAAAGGGTCTGTGTAACATTGGTGTCACTGACAAGTCTAAATGATAAAATTTTCGACTTTCGCCCCCCTGTCTCTCCGTCTCTCTCTGCTCTCTCTCTCTCTGTCTACGTCTCTCTCTTTCTCTTTCTCCCCCCCCCCTCTCTCTCTCTATCGACCAAAAGTAATGTTAAACTTTACATTAGGAATACGAAACGATTCTCAAATACTCGAGCTGGTATCTGTGTTTGATGAAAAATAATACGGTTATATACCTTAAATACCCTTGCGTTGGGAAATACTCTATACTCTAGTATTCGTATACTCTAACCCAGTGAAAAAGGTCATTGAAGAAGTCTGGAAATGGACCAGTGTTCTCATCCTTATTTGTAAACACCAAGTTTCCATGTTTCCGTTTCCAAGTGTGACTTCGTTGACCCTCGGGTTTTAATGGCTGTTACTACTAACAAGCAAATCAAATTACAAATGAGGCGAATTAAAACCATCCTCTATTTCTTCCGGACTTCATTTTGTTCTACAGCATTCTCCTTTCCTCTCTCTCTCTCTCTCTCTCTCCTCTCTTCTCTTCTCTTTCTCTCTCTTCTTTCACTTTCTTTCTCTCTCTCTCTCTTTCTTTCCCTCTCCTCTCTCTCTTTCCTCTTTCTATCTCTCTCTCTTTCTCCCTTCTCCTTTCTCTTTCTCTCTCCTCCCCCTCTCCCTTTCTTTCTCTTTCTCTCTCCTCCCCCTCTCCCTTTTTTTTCTCTTTCTCTCTCTCCCCCTCCTCCCTTTCTTTCTCTTCTCCTCCCCTCTCCCTTCTTTCTCTTTCTCTCGTCTCTCCTCTCTCTCTCTCTCTCTCTTCCTCTCTCTCTCTCTCTCTCTCTCTCCTCTCTCTCCTCTCTCTCTCTCTCTCTCTCTCTCTCTCTCTCTCTCTCTCTCTCTCTCTCTCTCTCTCTCTCTCTCTCTCTCTCTCTCTCTCTCTCTCTCTCTATGTTTTTACGACATTTCTCCGGCTGATATTCTAGCAACATCACCTGCAGTTTTCAATAACTACGTTAATGGGAAAGTAACAAACGGGTATAATAAAGTCAGTGTTATTCAGAGAACTTTAACGTAACACTAAACTCCATTCCCCTCGGTCTCGTTTTCTTTCTTTCTTTCTTTGTTTTGTAAATTTAATGCTTTTTATAACAGAACAAATAACTGAATAAGGAAAAAGTGTTAATGATTTAACCCATGGACCAGGTGCCATATGCCTTCCATCTCCTTCCTGTTCCCTCCTCCTCCTCCTTCTTTTCTCCTCTCCTCCTTCTCCCTTCTCTTTCCTCCTCCTCCTCCCTTCCTTCCTCCTTCTCCTCCTTCTTCTTTTCCTCCTCCTTTCTCTTACTTCTCTCCTCCTCCTCCTTCTCTTACTCCTCCTCCTTCTCTTCTCCTCCCTCCTTCTTCTCTTCCTCCATCTCCTTCTCTTCCTCCCCCTCCTCTTTACTCTTCCCCCTTCCTTTCTATCTTACTTTCCTCCTCCTCCTCCTACACACTTGGAATATAACAATGGTGTCATACTATAGCAAAAATTCGCACAAATGATACACAGTTCGACGAGGAAAAGACCTTGCACTTGATATTGAAAATACAGGTGTCAATTCATCATCAGTTTTACACCTGAGCATACACTGAGAAAAGAAAAAGGTACAGGTTATTTTTTTACATAATGAATGATTTTATAGACTTATTGACGTTAATGTACTAAATTGAAAAAAAATCACAATACAATAGATTAATTGAAGCGTCCCGATGATATGCATCAAAATTTCATAGATTACGGTTATATGTGACAAAGAAAAAGTATTCACTGTATTTCTTGTCATTCATTCTTGTCCATACCTTTTTAGTAAAGAACTCCGTCTAATGATT
>NW_020871610.1:416221-421221 GCF_003789085.1 Penaeus vannamei | reverse complement strand
TCTATTGAATCACACTAGCTGTTTTCATCACTCCGTTCTATTGTCAATCTTCAATCTATTTAGCTGATTTTAATACAGTCATTTCTATCGAAAATCAGTCTATCAGTCTAGCTAGCTTCGGCAAACTTAGTTCTATCGAAGTTATGTATTATTCTAGCCAGTTTCTATCGAAGATGTCCTCTATCAGCCTAACTAATTTCAGCACATTCAACTCTACTAGAAATTTCTAGCAGTCTACCCAGTTTCATCACACTCATTTCTGTTGAAAATCTCTGTCAGTCTAGCCAGTTTCGGCACACTCAATTCTACCGAAATTACATGTCATTTTTAGTCAGTTTCATCACACTCATTTCGATCGAAACTCTCCTCCATCAGATTAACTAATTTCACCACACTCATCTCAACTGAAACATCTCTATCAGTCTAGCCAGTTTCATCACACCATTCTATCGTTTTATAATTCTGGTGCAGCTTTTCTCGCTGATTGGCAGCGTTCTGACAGGATGTTTCCCTCGGCATCCGTTTCGTAAATCCTGAACCAACGAGCCGATCGGTCCAATAAACCGTCGGAAACGTTCCTCAAAAGACGGCTTTCAAATCGGGGTTATCATTATTATCCGCACACACACACACACACACACACACACACACACACACACACACACACACACACACACACACACACACACACACACACACACACACACACACACACATCCCAAATCTGCTGTTTATTTTGCGAATTTCAGGTTAACATCGTGTTTTCGGGACCGTTAATTACCTCCTCACAGTCGTAATGATTTATTCTTAGCAGAACGTTGCATTGTGTGATATGTATCTAATTCATTATCTAGTGTACCTAGTTATTATTCATGTCCCGGAATCCAGTCTAAGCGAGCCATTTTTTATAGTGGAAAGGTTAGATCAGTAGCAACTCGAGGTGTCATGGCGTCTGTTTTGATGAAACATGAAAATATAACCATTAAAATCATAATTTACCCTCCTTTTTGAAAATTGAAAAGACCAAAATGATCGACCATATTCACAAAGCATCCGTACCTTTGTGACGTCATCAAAATAAACCCAGAGTGCTTTTTTTCCCAAAAAATAGAATCAGCGCCATGACACCACCTCGAGTTGCTACTGATCTAACCTTTCCCGAGCCTATCGAACTTTGAGAAGGCAGGGAGCCAAAATCCAAGGGCGAAAAGGACCTGGGAAGGATAACGAGCGTATACGTCTTGATAATCTATTAGATTAGATACTTAGCCTGTTTGCTCTCTTGCTGCACCACTGCCAGTTCCTACTGGCTTACAAGAGAACTTTAGTCTGCTCTTATCTCGAGAATCACCTGTCGAATAATACGCGCGCACACACACACACACACACACACACACACACACACACACACACACACACACACACACACACACACACAGAAAATAAATGTAGAGATGTGAAAACCAAACATGAATGTTGTATACTGAACAACGATTACTATTGCTAACCTAAACAGAAAGTAAATGTAGAAATATGGAAACCAAATATGGATTATGCCTACTGAATAAAGACTGCTCTTGCTAACCTAAACAGAAAATAAATGTATAAATATGAAAAAGGTGAAGCAGCCTCGAGGTCAGTGAGCCCGACATCAGGTGATCGGGAGGGGCAGGGTCACGCGGTATTTAGAAGCACTGATAAACTTGGGATCTAATCGCATGATGATCAGGTGAGGAGGAGCTAGATCCCCTATGATAAACGATTTGGCATCCAGAAAAGTCCAAGCGAATTCAATTCCTTGTTTATTACTGAGTGTGACGAATGGAAAAGCACTCCACTCAGAATCTGTTTTTTTTTTTTTTTTTTTTAAGCAATGTATAATTGTAAATAATTGTTATTTTTTGTCTTCAAGACTTTTGTGTCATTTGAATGAGAGCCTTAAAGTTCATTACGTGAGATCCTTCAAGTCCAGTACGTGTGTGACAGCACGACCATAGATGCACCACGCCGGTTACACGCGGTTGTAAAATGAGTTCTGAGATAAGGTCGGATGTCGCCATAGTGCTGGTATACGGAACAGATGCGAACGCTGCTGCCTGCCATCCCATTCGTCTTCATCAACTTCTCTGTTCGTGTCTCACCCTCCTCTCTCTTCTTGTTTCTGTGTGTGTGTGTGTGTGTATGTTTATTTATTCTATTTATGTATATGTATATGTGTGTAAATGTGTGTGTGTGTGTGTGTGTGTGTGTGTGTGTGTGTGTGTGTGTGTGTGTGTGTGTGTGTGTGTGTATGTATATATATATTATATATATATATATATATATATATATATATATATATATAATATATATATACTCCTGTATCTCCATCTCTTTATCTCGTTACATTCACATACACACATTGTGTTTCATACATATTCTATAGCTGCCACTCGCTTTTCTCTGTCCATATTCCATTATCTATTTATCTATATCTCTATTTCCGATGTTCTTGGTCTGTCTTTTATTCTCTCCTAGTCCTCCTTTCGCCTGTTTGTTTCTGTCTATCCATCTATCAGTCACCCTCTCGCTCTCCCGTTCTTTCCCTCTCTTTTCCCCTCTTTGTCTCTCTCTCTTTTTATTCCTCTTTCGCCCTCCCGCCCCTCTCTGTTCGAGCGAGAGCAACAAGAGAGAAGCTTTAAAAGAGCTGTGGCGAAGAGATCTCCAGCAACTAGCGGAGGTGATCAGATTACAAATATCCGGTACACCACGCCAAGCCCTCATCACCAAGGTCCTTGCTCATCACCACCATTCAGGTTAAAAGTCGTCACGATCGCCACTACACGAGGGTGGTGGTGATCTTGGCTCTTTGGTGACTGTTTAGAGTGTCATTTTATACTCGTCATGGTGAATGGTCAATTAGGTTATCGTTTGGAAAGCTATGACGAGAAAGCTTATAAACATTAAAAGATTCTTCAAGAGTTTGGCTTTCTCCTCTATTATATATATATATATATATATATATATATATATATATATATATTATATATATATATATATATATACGCACACACACACACACACACACACACACACACACACACACACACACACACACACACACACACACACACACACACACACACACACACACACACACACACACACACACACACACACAATAATATACATGCACATGAAATATGCAACATGCAAAGCAGTAACTAGAATTATGAGCAAGTTTGTGTCTCGTGGAGTATGCGGATGCATGCAAGTGTGTGTTCGTGCATGTTAACTTTTACACAAAACGTTGTGTATGTTTGTGTACGCAGTACTTTATACCTTTTTAATGTGTTTTGTACGTGAATCTAGATACAAATTAATACTGGTACCAGTAATAACCTGATCATATTACCTATACACTTATGTTGAAAGAGCTTTACGTTTATAAAAATGTAATGAGTTATTTTTGAGCTGGAATCAGGTATGATATATGAATATTTTAGGATATGCTGGCTTCTAGTAGTAGAGAGAGGTAGTTCTACTTAATGTATAGAGAGAGAGCAGAAGAAGAGAGTAGAGAGAGAGAGAGAGAGAGAGAGAGAGAGAGAGGGGGGGGACAAAAAGAGAGACAGAGAAAAAAAAAGACTAAAAGTGAGAAACAGATAGATTGTTACTATACTATCCCTAATATCTTATCAAACACAATAAGATGATGAAAGAATTGTCAAAAAATATTAGGTCTCCCTCAACCATATGACTATAGGAAAATAAAAAACGCACCAATGCAGTAAAAGAAGCATTTCTTCCCTGTCATCGTACTGTGCCATAGAAAGTGACCATAGACAACAATAATTAAATGGGTGAAAGTGCAGCAAATAAAACACAGTCCACTCCCTTTGTACAACACATACAATAAAACAAAATGTCGATCTGATAAAAGGTACCATAATGTCACAATCCCCCTACCCACTATCCAGTGATAAAAAAAAAGAGTAGAAATGTGCTATCAGTGCGCGCTGCCGGCGGCGTGAGAGGAACCAACGCATCAGTCGATCAGCTGATCCTCGACAACAACCATGGCCGGGTCACCTGCAGACGACCTCACGTTTCTTCAGGCGTTTGCCAATTTATTAGGGGCGCCAGAACCTGCGTTACGACTATTGATATCAATATTGATAGGTAAATTCACCTCGTTGGAAAAAATATCGAAGAACGAGAGCTGGACGTGATTTGCGGGTGTAAAGCGAGTGGGAGTGCGTTTGGCGCTCCAAGAGGCTCAATGACGAAATCCGAACATGTGTCTGGCATGATGACTGAGTGAGGTTGTTTATAACCTTTTGCACTCCAGACGCCTGACATTTTAAATCACGAAGAGCCAAGATGACAGAGAAGCGGTGTCGAAGGTGCTGGCACAGTTTGAGAACGAAAATTAACCACTGCTTGTGGTTAACTAGCCGAATGCTTAATTGGTTTTGAATTTTAAACCACAAATCAAGTATTAATTAGTGTATTGGAGTAACAGTCGATAATTTTGGTCTGTGTAGATATAGAATTCACCACATGTAACTTGTGACTGGAGTTACTAGAAAAGATATTGAGATCAAATGATATTTTCAGTGATAATCTGGTACTCTCTTTTGAAGTGTATTTGTTAATAGAAATTGCAGTTTTGATGATTAATTTCATAACTTATAAATTTCATATTTGTGGGTTAAGTAAAATAAATTATTTGATTGATTATACTTTTAAAAGTTATGTGAAACTATGTTTGGAACTTTATCAACAAGATATTCATTATATAGATATCTGCAAAGTTGATATATAGTGAACATTAATTGATTAAAATTGAATAAACAACAGAGTTTTATTTTATATTGATGTTTTTGAAAAAAAAATGTGGATGTAATTTTGTGGTAAACGGGCAAAATTCACGAAAAATTATATAATTTTCTTTGACAAATTTATGTCTTATAAATAGTCTTTAACCAAGATTGTCATAGATGATAGAATATGTCTAT
>NW_020871610.1:406221-411221 GCF_003789085.1 Penaeus vannamei | reverse complement strand
AAACTTGAGCAGGGAGGTAATGTAACCAGGCAATTAGTCCAGCATTTTCAAAGGAATTTGGCCCATATTCTTCCTGTCAATAGAGGAGGTATTAGATCTGAAACCTTTCTGGGTTACGTCTCTCTAGCACTTACTTGAAAAAATGCATTCATATTGACCAAGGTTGTCTAATTCCTGTCCAATAAGTACATGCCTCATCCCCACCTTTATTGTTGGTTTCTAGGCAGATCCAATGCACATCTCTAACACTCCCCAGACCCAAGTCAATCTGGAAACAGAAATAAATCATAATGTGTAAACGTGTAAAGTGACTACACCACAGAAAGAAAAAGTGGGGATCTCCACCTTATTGAAAAAGAACTTTTTTCCCACTCTGTTTTCCTAAGATTATCTCTGTAATCTGTAGAAATAGATTTGTACAAATATGAAAGCATACAGAGTAATGATTTAGGATCAGTAGTGAACCAAGTACAGAAATAAAATGGAGATGTTTTTGAATGAATGCCAAATGTTGTATACCTTTTGGACCAATGCTTACTTATGGCCTACCTTACCCTATGCATGTAGGTCAGAAGAATGTACAATACTCATTCAATATCTGGTACATCTTGATTAGATCTTATCATACAAATGTTTTTGTTTTCAAGAATGGTGTGTTTTCTTATCTTTAACCTTTACAGTACATAAGTGTTAGTTTATTGGATATTTTGCATGTTTTGTTTGTGTGCATTTAAGTTAAATTTATAAACAAGAATTTATAAAGTTTGAAATATTTTATTTCAGCATCGTAGGTACTTTTTTTGTTCAACATTTTTTAGCTTTATAAAATCAAATAAAGATTTGAACTAATTGTCTTGCAAGACACACACAATATTTAGATATGTATGATTAAGTGTGTGTGTTTGTTTGTTTGTTTGTTTGTTTTATGTGTGTGTGTGTTTGTTTGTTATATGTGTGTGTGTTTTATGGTTTTATGTGTATGTTTTTATTATATGTGTGTGCATATACATACCCATACATACATACATTGCCAATTAAAAAAGTATTACAGGCCATGTCACATGGGACTTAGAATCTTGGTTAGGTGGCTTTTGACAGTGGCTATTCTATTCTGGGCTCCATGGTGTTAGCTGCCAGACAACTGGACATAAACCCACTGGCTGCAGGTTCATGTACTGTCCACTGTGTTTTTCATTTTCTTTTTGTCTTCTTCTTCTTCTTTTTTGCAAAAATTGTTGCACATAAATGGTACAATAATTGCTTAGCCACCAAAGAGTCAGCAAGTATTCCCTATTTGATTTTTTTTTTTTTTTTTTTTTCCACACCCCCTGCTTTTCATGTTGATACTATTGTTATTTGATATCATCGTTATTGACATTATGATTATTGAAGCATGAGATAAAAAAGAATCTCTAAAAATCTAGGGAAAAAAAAACTATTGATTAACTCCTTGAGGATCAAACACTTATAGAGCCATCTATGTGTAGGCAGAATCAACAGATGCAAGTTACAGTGGACTTGGTTAGTGTAGAAATTTTCATTAAAGTTTTGATACAAACATATGTATACATAAGTAAAAAGGAAACAAGTGATAGTGATAGAATATTTATGTTTAGCACTTACTGTCATAAGCAAAAAATAATTTTATTTTAGTGTTTATTCAATTATATTCATTGTGTGAACATTTTTCCTTTTCAAGGTCATAATGTTATCCATTCGGCTGTGTGTGTCCTGGCTGCCTGGCTGCTGCTGGTGGTCATGGGAGGAACTATCAAGTCTGTAATTATTTCCTTCTTGTTCCAGATGACTTACCTACTTATGGGTAAGTCGTTAATTTTGCAAAAGCACTGTCAGTTGAACAATTTAGTTTTCTTTTCTGTTTGGGTAGGTTATAGTTTTTAATTTTGTGTGTGTGTGTGTGTGTGCGTGCGTGCAAGTGTGTGTGATTGTTGTAGCCATTTTACTCTCCATTTATTTTATCCAATATCTGCAATTTACACAAAATAGTTAAAGAATCTAAAAATAAGGGTGTAGAGGGCACTACTAGTTAGAAGACATGTTTTAAAAAAAAAAGGTACTTGTTTTTGACTAATCCTCCTTTCTAATGCATAGTAGAGGTATTTAGTGTTTTACTTAAATAATCTTGCAACTTTTCTTCTTGATTTGGTTAAGATTATGATAAATACTTTTTACACCCTCTTGCCAAAGTAGGATAAAGATAAGATGGACCATAATAGAGGTGAGTTATGAGTAATTATCTTTATTATCTTTTTCTCACTGCTGTGTCATTGTGATATAGTAAGAAGAAAGTGACAGTACAGGATTAGTTTACTGAATGGATGAGCCTGAAGTGACAGTTCAGGATTAGTTTACTGAATGGATGAGCCTGATATTTTAAAACTAATACAACTATTGTCACCAAACTAGGAAACATACTTTGACACTGCATGCTACTTTAAGACTTGTAAGATAAGTTAGTACCTTGGTCCATTACAACTTAAAGCTTGCAGTATGGAAGAAAAACAATTATCTAAAACAAATTTGGAAAGTACTTTAAGGCTTTTAAAACTGCCATGCACTCATAAATTTATATAATAGTGTTTGCACTAGATAACAGCTCCAAATCTACAACCAGATCCTTTAGCAGAACTTGTCAGAAAAAACAGAGTACCAAAGATAGAAAGTTCAATTAGCTAGCACTGCCAGTACTTTTATAAGGAGTATTCAAGAGTTTTACAAGTAGAGGTACCTCCATTAGTTCTTGTAGTTGTGATAATCAGTAAAGTTCAGTATATGAATTTACAAAGATTTTAAATTCCTAGCTCTTCCATCTGGTACTTATATTATGATTCCTTGTTTCAAAACACACACCATTTACATTTATCCATCCATGATTGCACTGTAGGTCATCATTTACACTCATTGTAAGACTCAGTAATATTTGTAATCATTTTGGAGAAGGTTCACAGTAATTGACATCTTGACTTTCCAGGGTACTACTTCACGGGAACAGACACTTATGACATCAAGTGGAGTATGCCCCATTGTGTGCTGACTCTGCGGCTCATAGCACTCACCTATGATGTATATGATGGCACAAAAGATCCAGTAAGACTTCTGTCTGTATTTGTAATTATTAAGTTTATTCTATTTCTAATAGTTTATAACCATTTTCAAAGTTTCAAGTTGTTCAGAATGCTCAGTATCTAAACTAAGGTATATTTGCTTCAGGGAAAGTTATGTCTGTTTATATAATTTACATTCAACATTTTAGTATCTTTAGCATATGATATTTAAAAGATAACTGCAATCCTTGCAAATCATTATTTTTTAAGTGTCTAAAGCCATTTTGATTATTTTATATTCAAAATAAGTTGATATAGAATATTGATTTTCTTATCTTCACTGGTGTGGCAGTTGTTTTAAAGAAAATTGCAATCTCTTTTCTTTTATATATTAACCCCTACGATCCGGATGACATGACCAACACATCATGAAGAAATTTGGCTTGGGGGGTGACATGAACATACTATCATGGAAAAATTTAGCCGAAGGCCAGGGTGATGGGAACTTGTTATTATGAGAATTTCAGTTGAAGGCTCTGGGTAACGGGAATTACTTGCCACAAGTGCACAGAGCTCTTTGAAGGTGATCAGACTTGCTGGACAATTAGGAAGGTGCTTTTGCGTCATTTCCATTGATAAATAACTGTAGAATATACCATCCATAAGCCAGGACTGATAAATCATCAGCTCCAGGGAGGATGGTATTTCCATGCTCAGAATTGAATATTAAAATAAAAGAAAATAAATAAATAAATAAATAAATAATATGACACAAGTAACAAAATGTTATTCCTTGTTGTTATTATTGCATTCAATTATGGACTACCCAGAGATATGATATGGAGTCAGTGCAAGGTAAACAGTCTATTATCTGGGGAAGGCAAATCCAATGACAAATAAACTATAGCAAAAAACTACACTAAAATTGGTTATGCAAAAATAGCAAAAAACTTTGGAAAATGGCAAAAAAAAAAAAACACCTAAAATTGGTTATGCAGAAAAAGAGAAAATGACATTGCAAAGGGGAGGCATGGCGTCTTGTCTCTGCTCACGAGTGTTCAGGTATGTGCCCAGCTTACTAGCACACCCATCATAGTTACCACGTTAGCAAGCAATTTTGAACCATGTGTGGGCAGTGCAGCATCCGGATTCAAGGGGTAAAAAAGTGAATTTGTATCTACAAGTAATTTTTTTCATGTTTCTGTTAATTTCAGGCAAAATTATCAAATGACCAGCAAAAAACGGCTCTGAGTATTAGACCAAGCTTACTTGAAGTTGCTGCACATACATATTTCCCTGCCTCCTTTATGGTGGGGCCACAGTTCTCCATGAGACGTTACCTGGACTTTGTTAGCGTAAGTGTACTCTATTTTTTCTCTCTTTGTTTTTCTTTTTATTCCCGGGTGCTATAAGAGGATGATTATTATTGGTCAATGAAGGATGATTATTGTCGCATGTATGTGATATATTTCCTCTTCAACAGGGAACTCTCCTTGGTAGTGCACGTCCTCCATGTCTCCTACCAGGCTTACTTCGTGGAGGATTAGGGTTGATTTATCTGGCTGTGTACCAAGTCGGCATTAGCTACTTGCCAGATGCGTATATCAACTCTTCTGAATATAATGTAAGAATTCCCATCTCCCCCATGCATTTAAGAATTTGCAAATATGGGCCAGAATTCGGAGGTATATGGTCCTCCAGTTTGTAGGCTGTAATGTTAAGGGAGAAGGATTATTTTACAGAGGAGAATTCTTACTTATTTAGTGCTAGAATGTGATTTAGACTTGCTTAGAAAAAATGTATATTTTTCCTTTCTTTCTTTCTTTCATTTTATAAGGGAGACAGTTAGTTCTATGAATAGTAAGATGAACTTAATCAAGAGGATATTGAGACAATAATAATAAAACTGCATAATATCACTAAAGACATCTTATA
>NW_020871610.1:396221-401221 GCF_003789085.1 Penaeus vannamei | reverse complement strand
CATTTCATTTTTCCATTATTAGATGTTACACTAAAATATAGTGTTAGTAGTAAGAAAAATCAAATCAATATCAAGTAGACGTCTTTCATATAAATTGTTGCTCAGATCCACGTATGCCAAGTCAAAATTTAAATTTCAGGTATGTGGGTTTTATAACTATAATATTTAGGAATGAGTAGTTTCATTTTTATGCCATGAACCTTGAACAGTCTCTAGTAACTATTTCCTCCACTTGCACAGGAGGAATTAATCAGGCAAATAGCACATTTGCCTCAATATTTACAGGATGCAGATTTTTATTTTTACAAGTGCACTGTGATTTATTTTATTATGTTTTATTTTGTCAGCTTGTTTTCTCTTGCTTTTTGAAGTATCTTAACCAGATATGATACATCTCTCCTTCTATTAGTCCCTTCAACACATTTTTACTGGCCCCAGGACTAGCTTTCAATGGCCGGGACACAGATGGCTGTATGCGATGGGATGGCTGTAGAAACGTCAAAATCCTTCTCTGGGAGGGGTCCAACCAATTTACCCATCTCATAGAGTCCTTCAATACAAACACCAATGCCTGGGTAGCGCAGTAAGTCAGCTAGATCCCAAGTCTTTTTGGTTTGTCATTGGAAGGTGATTTGATTACTAAATCTGTTTCTCATTAATTATTTTGTGTAAATCTTATTTACATGATTTAGCAGCTAACTACAAATTGGAAGTAGAAATTTCATTTGCTTCTGTTTAGAACTATAGTATTTGATTTGTTTGTATTCAAAGGAAAAAATGTATGTGGAGAAGAAACTATTTTGTTTCATGTAGACTAATACTTTAAGTGAAGGTGTTGAGAGAAAGTATGAATTTGTGGTAGATCTGTGTAGATGTTTGATTTTGATTGTGGCGAAATAGGATTATGATATTGGGAATTCTTATAGTAGGTGTGTGATTGGATTTATTGATGTATTATTGCATAGCACTAATGCTATCAACAGGTGATAAAGCTTATGGAAAGTTCACCAAGTCTTCCCATTAGTTTTAGCATATAATTTCTAATGTAGATTACACTAGTACCTAGTTAGAGGTCATAAGAGGAATATGAGTTACTAGGCATAAACTATATGAAAAAGAATTGTTTATGCAGGGTGTTGTTGAACTTTTTAGTATTAAGTGGTTTTGCAGTAGAGGACATGGGTGACTCCATGGAATGAAAAATTGAATGAGGATGAAATCTAAAGGGTAGAGCATCATATGCTTTTAATCCACAAGGATTTTGTTACCTTCTGCACTTTGAATTTAAATTGAAGTGATCTTAGGATTTATTCTCATTTTTTCCTGCTCATTGACTGCATTTGTTGCATGAAGCATGTTTTTGAAGTGGCACTTTGTTTTTGAGAATATCAGTCTGCTAGAAGCTGGGTTTGGACATGAGCTTCTGTTTTTATGCATTTCATAAATTTAGCTCTGGGACTGGGGCAAGTTATCAAGATTACAGACCAAAACAGATTGATGAATGTTTTATCAGCCAGTATAGGTTATTATTTCAATTTGATGTGGTGCCATTAAGTTCTAAATGAAGATGAGATTGGTTAATTTACGTTTGGGACACATTTTTTAGTATTAGATTTAGATGATTCAGGGAGAATTAATTAGACATATATTTGGCCTACAAAATAAAGTTATGTAATGGTAGAAAAACCCACAATGCACAAAGTAGATTTATTGAGGAAAGTTATGTAACTACAGTTACAGTAAAAGATAAATCTAATTGGTAAACTAGGTTGAATTTATAGAAGTTTTTCTGTTTTTAAATAACCCTAAAAGTTATCCTAAAAAATATACCAAGTAAAGAAATTATATTTAGGTTGAAGTACTGACAGATAGATAAATAGAAAAAGTATGATTTGTTATTTTATGCAAATATATTAGAAAACAGTACTTTTCTCAGTCTTGAAAATTAATGAATTATTAGTAAGGTAATGCAAGTGACTGAATCATGAATAAATTTGTTAATTGTTTACTAAACCTGAAGTAAAATTTATTACTTTAGTAAGATGATAATGACAATGTATTTGTGAAATGTTTGTTGTAAATGGTTTAGTGACTTCTAGATGTAGATCGGTTTTTAGTAATGGTTTAGTGACTTCTAGATGTAGATCAGTTTTTGGTATTGTAGTCAGAAATATGGTAGTTTTACTTGCCATGATTGTATTTGGAGTAGTATAGATGATAATATAATTAAATGGTTCAGTATATTTTTTGTTAGAATTGTTATTATTTATGTTATCCCATGATTGGTTTTGTAGTTTGTAGCCGTAGGTGTGTCAGTATTTATCTTTAGTATTATATACTCTGAGGTGAGCTAATGATACAACATTTCTACAGCATGTACTTTTTTTAAAGACAGTAATTAATTTATTAACGGAATAAAACATAATCAGAACTGATACGAGCCAATATGTACTTATTGATTATAAGAGTTCTTGCCCCTCTTTGGATGCATTCAATGTGACAGTAAGATCAGCATGGATGTGCATGTAAATTTGCATGAATTGAAAGCCTTTAGATCTTATTGAACTCTGGTGGGAATGTGAAGCTTCAGTCCTGACTGTTGTTTTCCATTAAATTGTTTATATTTTCCTCTGATAATCATGAATGAGAGATGGAGTGAATAAGAATGTGTGCTCATATGCGTGACTGAATATGGATGAGATTATTTTGTTGGTGGGTGATATTCAGGATCCTTAGAATAATAAGCTGTTTCGCAATATATGTGGATTATCTTGATAAATGTTAGGAAATGCAATCAAAATTTTAATTTTCCCTAGAAACATGTAAGGTAAAATATAATTACTGGTAGAAGGAAAAGGTAACTTGCAAATTAGTATACAAGAAACCAACATTTTCTTTTGTTTTCTTCCGGGGAATGTCAGGTTTTCAGAAAGAGGAGTGACAAGGTGATATTAGTGAATTATTTAGAGCCATGAGACTAACAATTAACAATTATTTCATTTGATATGTAGCCAGGTGTGACTGTTACATTATAGTTGGAGAGCAAATAGAAAGCAGTGAACATGGTCATAGAATTAATTATTCCAGCATCTATCAGATATGAACAAACAAAATCATAGAAGATATGAATGCCATCCATTTTATGAAAGAGCTTCAAGAAAAAAAGAAAAAAACATTAACAGTGTTGATTTAAAGTTAGGTGTCTGTGTCGCAGTAGAATTACGTTTTTTAGAGTTTTGGGTGAAATGGTTGTTGAAAACGAGAGGGACCAGAAACCCAATCTGGGAAAAATACTTTTCCTACTAGAATCAAAATTAGCTGCTGGCTTTAAGAAAAATGCATACAGCAGTAGCATTTTAAGAGACCTTTGTATGGAGCCATTTAGTTGATCACAGTGCATAAATGTGCATTGGCTTGTTATTTGTCATTTCAGCCTTTTTTGTTACAGGTTATCCTGCTCTATACCCAATTTTCTATTATTTATTCAAATGGAAATGTAGTGGTGCTCTACAATATAATCTCTTAACATGTTCAAGGGTTCATGTCATGCCAATACACGTTCAAGTTGCTAGAGTATAGAACTTCTAGGTTTGGTTTTGACGTAAAGGAACTATGATTTTTCTGTAGTTACCTTTCAGAAGTTGGATTCCAACTTAGGAATACGCAGAAAATTCTATAGGTATTTTAGATTTCAGCAGCATGCTAAGCTTTGTAAAGTTTAATCTGATTGATCCTCATGTGTTGAGAAGATGTAAGGATTATTTAAAATCACATGGATAATTCTTTCTAATTATCAGTAAGATTAGGATATAATTAGTAAGAATATTAGGGCCAGTCTTCTGATAGTCTTCAGTGGATTTCATTATATTTATCTTTATAGCAGATAAATAGGTTTATTATTTTTGGGAAGCTTTTAATATATGTTGATGAAAGTGCTGGAGAAAGTTTTTTAACTGAGAAGTATTCATATTTAAGATCTTCTAGTTGCTGGACGTTTTATACCATTGGATCTGGATGCTTCACTGCCATCATGTGGCTCAAAATACAGGCATTATGCTTATGTGAGCAGACTCTTTGCCGAGTGTGCGGCTTGTATGCCTGGTCCAACAAACACTCATGTGCAGTGACATGACTCCATGCCTCCCCTTTGCATAAGCATTTTTAGTTTTATGCTCTTTTCCAATGTCTTTATTTGTCAATGGATTTGCTTTTTGCAGATGATAATAGACTGTTTTCCTTTCACAGACATTTTGTTGTTTAATTTTTTTTGTTTTTCCATAATTATTTTGTAATACAACCTGCATCACCAGTCATGGCAGGCAGGAATAGGATTCTAAGCATGGTAATAGCATCCTCCCTGGGGCTGTCACTCTTCAAGTCATGGCACATGGACATTACACTCCACACTCATTTATCAATGGAAATAATACAGAAGCCCCTTCCAAAAAGCCAAATAAGTCTAATCACCCTCCAAAACCTTTATGCACTTGTGGCATGTCTTTCCCATCAGCCTGGTCTTCAGCCAAAATGCTCACGATAGCAGGTTCAAGTCACCCCATCCCACAGCTAAATTTTCCCAAATTTTCATGTCAGCCACCCCTCAAGCAAAATTTTTTCGTGACATGTTGGTCACGTCATTCAGATCATAGGGGTTGAATGAGGATTTTTTAATTAAAGAAAATTGGAAGTCCCAGTTGCTTTGACATCATGGATAGATTACACTTATGGGAAGTTTGCAGTGTATTGATTTTCTCTTTCTTTCATCTTTTTTCCTCCATACACAGGCACATATGTTAGTGTGGTTGAATGCTCTGATTCTCTTCTTGAATATTTTTAAGATGAGCAGTTGGTCTTAATGACCTGAAGGTGTTGTAGGAAGATATTTGACTGTTCAGGTTTAATTTACCTGTTGTGCTTCTGATATGGTATAGAAGGTTGTAATGCTTGGAAATGTTAATATACACTACCAGGCAAAATAAGTTCACTGATCTTTTAGTTTT
>NW_020871610.1:361221-381221 GCF_003789085.1 Penaeus vannamei | reverse complement strand
TACCAAGAAGCATTTTTTGGGCCAGTAAAGGCAGATGCCACTATTAAAAATATATATTTATATATTATAATAATGTGTTAATTTCTCTGTACTTCATCAAGTACAGATTTATTTATTTTATTTTATCTTTTTTTTTCCCAGAATTTCAAAGATATTTGAAAGTGAGAGAGTTCTAATTTTATTACTGATTCATTCTTTTTGGCTACATAAAGAAAATACATAAGTTTATGGATTTGCACATAGATGTCAGCACTTTCTTTATGTGAAGTGAAAAATGTATTGCATCAAAACAAGGACACTATGTTGTGGAATATAGACTGAAAGTGGATTTTGTCGTCAGTTGACAGTTGTGCTTGACGGATATTTTGGTTTAAGCATTCTTTAATTCTGGTTGAGTTTAAGCTCAGAAACCTTATACTGTGCAAACTTTTAGCAATAATATAATTTTCTTCATACTTGTTTAGAGACTTTGAGTGAGTGTATGAGTAGGTATGTTAGATATGGTAGGTGAATAAAAGGAACAGCCATCTCCTGGGAAAGTGTGAGAAAAACATATTTTTTTCTATTACAAGACTTAAACAATACCTTTTTGTAGCTGGAAACCAGAGACGAAATTTGAGAAGTTTAGAAAATGGTTCTTATGTTACAAATGGATGAATTTGAGGTAAAGAAGTTTTAGCAAAAAGTTTCCTACCATCTGCTATCTCCAAGAAAATAACTTTGAGTTGGAGGATTCAACTTACATAAGGCTTGAATTTATTTACTCTTGGACTAGTAGACTATCTCGGTTCATATTAACAAGGAAATTTAGTTAGCGTTGTAATATTTTTGATAGTGCCAAAAATATATACAAAAATTAGATGCTATGCGTGAAATCCATTTGAGTTGAAAATGGTTTTACCATTCTTTACTTTTACAATTCACATTCAGGATAGTGGGTTGTATTGCAATGTTATTATAAACTGAATATATATGAAAAGTAGAATATTATAGACATTAAGAAGAAATATTGTAAATTCTCAACACTAAAAATCATATTTTCAATTAGCTCATTAAAAATCTGTTCAAGTTGTACATTCCTTTCCGAAAGACACTTTAGTTAAGAATGGAAACATCATTATGGAAGTCTTGAATGAAGTTTTGCATGTTATTCAAGATCAGAATTATAAGGGAACTGCATCATCAGGGGAAACTATAAAGGACCATTTTATCATATACCATATATTGCAAATATATACAAATAATATTAGTCATACATAGGAGCCACTCCATGGTGTTCAAACAAGTTACAAACCTCATATTCCAGCTTTAAGTAATAGTGGAGGAATTTCTCAGGATATTAAAAATACATGGGGCTTCAAATTAATTATATTTCATTTCTCTTTATGCAAATATTATTAGCTTCAAACATTTCCCCATGCAGTTTTTTTGTTGAAAGAAAATAGAGAAGTCCAGATTTGAATAGATGATAGTTTTATTTAATTATTTTCTTGTTTTAATTTCGTATTTTGTTCTTATCTTCCTCTCCTCTGCTCTTCTTTCATATAGTGCTTCAAAAAACATTTAAGAGAAGTGCACAACAAGATAGTTTTTTGCAAGCAAAGATTAGTATTATTTTTCAGTATTTCCCTTTCCTCTTCACAACTTTCTTTAAAAAAAAATAGCCACAGCATTTCAAGAAGCGAGTGTAGTCTTTTTGTTTTTTAAGAACTGAAAGAATATTCAAATTACGAAGATTGTTGCTGTAAAATACAGTTCCAAGACTTTTTTATGTTTAGTGTATTTGCATGTTTACGAATGAGTGTAAATGTCTTTGTATGTGCATGTAATATATCATTCTTCATGTCTTCCTTTTGTATATTGAAAAGCAAAGTAGGTTTCTTTGCCATAAACTAGACAATAAAATCAGTTTTTATTTGTTTTGTATATTGCCAGCATTTTCCCATTCTTTAATCATTATATTTACCAATAAAGCATATGGTTCTCTATAAAGCAGGTTTGAAGGTGTATATTATCTTGGGTTATTTTTGTAAAGTAAATGTAAATTTCTTAACTCAAATCATGTCATATTGACAAAGGAAATGTAACTAATGTAATATAGGAAAAGTAAAATATATAGAGTAAAACTAGGCAACTGATTGTTTTATGGTCTTTATATATATCACATTATAGTTCATGTATTTCATCATCTGTAATTTTATGTTCAAATCATGGGAATATTCCAAGAAATATATACAAAGAGGTGACAGGCTCTTAATAGTGGAGGACTGATTCCAGCTTTAGGGCACAAGTCTCTGATTTTTCCCTTCCTACTCATCCTGGCAGGGTCACTAGGTGTTCAGTTCATTACTTGATATTTTAGGTAGATGTCTGTGTAGATTGGAACACCGTGGAAAATTTAGCTCTGAACCTTTCACTAGATGATCAGGTAGGCTAAGGATCATTTTATAAATATGGAAAGAAGTAGTGTGAAGTGTAAGTGGGTTAGTGCATTGTATCATAAGTAGCATAGTTATTTATTTTATTCCCTAATGTACATTTATCTTTAATATTTTTAAGGATTTGTCAGTAAATAGTTAGTCAATAGTTACACCCATAATGATGACATGGTTTTTGAGGAAGTATAATAAGTAAAGGAAGAAAAATCCTTCATGAATAATGCTTAAGGCAACCATCATTTGTTACATTGCTGTTCTGAACAACATGAAAACAGGTGACTATTTTATGATACTTCTCTTTAAAAGGGAGTTAGCAATAACCAGTGAGTTATCATTCATTATTTCTGTTGTCAGTTATGACCTGTTTTGTTCCCTGATCACAGCTACAACAGGATAATAAAGTGCATATTGTTGTACACATGCAATGATGGTGCTTTTACATTCATATATTACTAAGTTATAGTAATTACTTTAAGTTTCATTGCCACCTAGTTACATCATCAGGGGTCAAGTCTATTGCTAGCAGTATATCTTTCCAGGTAATAATTATTTACCTTGAAGTGTGCATGATTTCCACATTTGCAGCACATATGATTTGGAGTTGTGACTTACTATAACTTGGTTCCTTTCTTATTTCATGAGAAGATTGATAATAAAGTCAAAGTTAAAAGCAAAAAAATATATTTAGCAGAGACAAAGGAAATGAAAGTTAATGTTTTGTCTTTTTGTTAAAATCAATTTTTGAAAAGTAATATTGACTGTGATCTAGAGTAAGAGAATGCCTCCATTAGGCAAACAATTTGCAGTAAGACTCTTCCGAGTCAAAGTAGAGAAGGATTTTTTTTGGGGGGTGACAGAATACCAATTTTAGGGAAAGTTACGGTAATTTCTACATCTCAACCTAAAAAATTTTGATAAACATCTTTTCTTCTCTGAGGTAAGAATGAAACAAAGACATACCCATAAGTAATAAGGGAAAATATGTATTAATCTCTGAAAGGGAGATCCAGTTTTTGAGATTTAACACTTTATCCCAAGTAGACAGTCTAATTTGATGTAAATTGACAATGACTACAGTTTTTTAGCATTATGAAGGATGTAGGTATTCTCTCATTGTCAACTGTTGTATTACCCTTTTGATATTGACATAATGTGTTTATGCATATTTCCAACCATATATGCAATTTTAAAGGTATATATTTAGCGGCAGATTATATAGGGCATAATATGTGAATATCTAGTTGCTGTATAGCCTATATTTCTAAACAGACTAGTAATAACAGTTTCTTTTACATAGCTTTGAGACTTACTGTAGATTTGTGGAAAGTGAATTGAATGTAGAGGGAATTCTTAATTTTTAATAGTTTTATGACTTGTGATTCCTTTGTAGATAAAACAGAAGTGGTCATCCACTTGTAAAACCAATACTCAAAAAGGGACAGGTAATATTAGTATAGAATTGTAGAATCTTCTTTCTTATCAGGGAGACTACAAACACCAGCTACCCCAATTGATTTTTTTCTTTCTTCCTTTCCTCCATTCTTATTTTTTACATATATTTAATATTTTCATAAATAACTATATGTGTATTATGATCGTTATGTAACATTGCAGTTTACCTCATGAATTTTTATATGTAAACTGTCCAGAATATGTACGTATAGTCATCATATTTATTAGTCACCAACAAAAATATGCATTATGTTTTTGACAGTTCATTGGGTTTCAGTTTCATACCTATAAAATTTATATAATCAATTCAAGTATTGATTATATTATTCTTGTCTTTAGTGTTTTTATCCTGTCAAATCCATGGGCTACTGTAACACATACAAGGATACAAAAACCTCTTCATGTGAATTGAATCTTATAGTCTTGGGGTTTTATGCTGGAGATGAAACACCACCTCCCATGCCTCCCTGTCACTTGCCTTCTTGCTGTCCCAAATCTAATGGCCTTTCCATGTTCAGAAGATATATCAGTTATGTGATTTCTCTGCATATCTGGGAGAGCTGAATAACCCATCTATTAGAAGATTTGTACCATGTGAAATACATCAAATTTCCAAAGCCATAATTTTGTAAACATCTATGTTGTTCTTCCCTGACCTTTGCCTTTATGCTATTTTCAGGTTTAAAAAGCCTCTTCATCTAACTTCACTGCATGTCTTTTACCCACTTATACATTCAGTGGTTCCTCACTGATTATACTTTATCCTCTTTCAGTGTTATGCTTACAAATACTCTTGTTAATCTTGCTTATATATGCACACTTCTCAGAAACTCAACTTTTTCAAGTTATGGATGCTAAAGTTCATTGTTTGTCAACATAACTTTTTTCCTTACCATATAATACAAATTTAAGTATAGATACTCCACAGTATGTCTCACATTACAGATTTTGAAGTATTGTTGAATTTGACTATCCAGCTTCAGGTGCTGAAAGTATTTTGTGACCATCTTTTCAAGTCATGAATGCCTGTGTTAATTTATGTTATGTGCTTCTGCCTTAATGTTCAAAACCTATTTAATGTATTTTCTTCATAGTTTCAAATACATACTATAAACAGGTGTCTTCCTAACCACTAGATTGGGTAGAAGCATCTCTGATCAGTTCACTAGAATCTTGTAAATTTCAAAGTCAAGTAATTTCACAGGATACTTTTTTATTCTTTTATTATTTACACTTTAATGTAAAGAAATGTTTCTTATGTGCAAGATGATGTAATACTTGTATTCATATGTTCTATACTGCTATTATTTTCTTCTGTGAAATGACCTTCCTTGTCAACTGAAATATTGTATTTTTTCTTCCTTATGACCTCAACAATTTATTAAATGTGGAAAAAAACTATCTTCTCTAAAAAATTATTGTATAAGCACATTTATGTATATGAGTATATGTATCCATATATGTAAGTTTAATCTCTAATATACATTTTCTTTTTTTCAATGTACTATAAATGTATGCACATAGTGGCTGAGCCATAGAGAGGAATGGGGGGTTTGGACTCCCAAATTTTTACTTTCCTACAAGTTTGATTTTGACAATGAGTATACTGCATGTGCCTAGTTTCATTAAGCACATGCCAATTTTGGCCAAGATTCTGTTAAAAGAGCGTTCCACTTATAGTTTTTTAGAAGAGCGCTTCCACAAGAAAACGTTGTGCCTTCAGCACAACAACCTTCAGACCACATTGATCCCCCCAACCTTTTTGAGGCTGGCCCCAATGCTGTATGCACACACATACACTCACACAAATGTGATGCACACACACTCCCCCGCCCCCTTTTCTTCTCTTGTTCTTACCCCTGTCGCCCTCTTTCCCTCCCCTTCTCTTCTTCCTTCTTCCTCTATCCCATACATGTGCACAAACATATACATATACTGTGCATGCTTGTGGGTTTCTCTTGGAACTGTGTACAGATACATTTTAATTGAAATAGGCTGATATATGCATTTACTGTAGCCTTCTCTTATGAAATTAGATTCCTCTGCCTTATGTCTCAAAAACTCTTGATACCCTTTTATAAATCCGTATTCCTTGTGGCTTTGCACTTTGCCAAGTCAATACATGTGTATCTCTCTCTTTTGTTTTCTATACCTTCTTGCTATATTTGTAAATGGTAAAGAGCAGTAGTCCATGGATATTGTTGATTCTTGTAACTGTGGCACACATGAATTGATGCCTTTTTAAAGCAATACTAGGAAAAATCCAGTTTGTTGATACTCCAATAAAGAAAATTCCATTTACATAATTTCCATTTTGCCTTATGATTACAAAATCCATCTATGTAGCATTACTATATTTATGAAATGTCCATAGCAAATGCCAGTGACATAAAGGAACATCCAATAATGTTAAAAGTTTCACATCACCACTAGAAAAAAAAAAAAATTAAATTGCTTTTTTCCTTATACAATTTTATTTAATAACATATCCAAGTGTTGCAAAGTTACTATTTACCATAGTTTTAGTTCTATAAGGGTTATATTTCACGGTGATGGTTCTCAGTATTGAATACAGATACTCAAAGGGAGTAATAATTTACTGCTACCCCCCCCCCTCCCTTCTTCGTTATCTTCTTTGCCTGTAAATTGGGGACTCTTGGCCAATAACCGGACTCCCACGATCGCATCCCGGGTCTGATGCTGGACGTTTCGAGTTCATGACGTCATCGTTTGTAGAGGCGGAGACCATCATGTGGTTGAGAACAGGCTCGACCCCCTTGCTTCTGCGCATGCGTGACAGTGTCTCGTCCCCAGGGCCCTTCACTGAGCATTAGGTCTAGCAGTACAGATGCCAGTTAGAATAAATTATTTTTAATTAATACAGGAAATGCATCCTGAACATGCGACAGTCACTAGTGCTTATTGTACTCTTACAACTTTCATATCTCTTTGCAACAATACTTCAAGGAAAATACAATTTACAAGCTCAAACTAAATGAAAACTCCATATAAATCTGCAACATTTTGTAAACACCGTCTCGAAAAGATTTTATTGACTTCAGCATCGTGTATATAAAGCTTATTACCTTCATGAAAACAAACAAAAAGTTTTATATGTTGTAAATGCCTAATATAAAGTAAGACTCAAAGGAATTATAGTTTTAGATAATATGTGAATATTATTTTTGACTGTAGTAGGTATTTATAAATCGAGTATTTATCATATGATTGCATTCAGACATTGCTCGAAAACATACAATGCGAGCAAAAATCAAGAGTCAAAATGTCTTGCGTGTAATTATTTGATATATTTGGGTAATTGTATTGTTTTAACAGGCAATTAATGAATGCTGACAGGGAAGTGGAAATATGTGGAGAATAATTATAAAGAATATTGACTGGAGAGGAGAGGAGAGTCTATGTGTGAGAGTGAGAGTGAGAGTGAGTGTCAAAACACTCAGTTCCAGTATCTGCAATGGTTTTTCTTTGTTCATAAGCAGTGACAGCATAGTAATACAAAGTAATAGAAAAATTTATAAAGCTCATTAGTAGGGGAATCATAAAATAAGATGAAATAAGTTGGCCACATCATTTGAAATAGAGGTACATGGTTTGGCTTTACATTTAAATATTTAATTTTATTTAGAAAGCAATCAGGTTGGAGATGTTTCTAACATTTTGTAGTAGGTCAGTCCAGACATTAGGTCTTCGGACCTGTTTCCATGTATGACCTCTTGATGTGCAGAGTTAATATAACTGGTCTGAATGCCTGTATTGTTACCAATTACTTTTAATGGCATAAACCAATAAGGATAGTCACCCTATATAAATTTATGAATGGATATACTTATGCCATATTGACATTTTTATTGAACGTTTAACCAATTTCGTATAGGGGTTATGTGGTTTTTATTTATAATTCAGAGAGAGGGAGAGAGGGGGGGGTTGTGCAATCACATTTATTCATATTGCCGAGAGAGTGAGTGAGCGAGTGAGTCGTTCGATTATATAGATTATATACACATTCTGGATATGATTCCCACAGCACCCTGGGTAGACGGGAAAGGTTAGATCAGTAGCAACTTGAGGAGGCATCATGGTGTCTTGGTTATTTTGATGACGTCGCGACATCACGATCTTTTAAACTTTCAAAAAGGATGGAAAATAATTATTTTAATGGTTATGTTTTCCCTGAACAATCATCAAAATAACCCTGTGGATGAGAAGAGTAGGCAATTATGTTTATGCATGAATAATTCTCATTATTTAATGTGTAGGATACCAGGCCGGGCTATTTTTAGAAGAGCACATGTTCATGTTTACATTTTGTACACTATCCAACAGTGTGAAAGTTTCAGTGGCATTTCAGGCGTTTTTGATTTCATAAAGTATTGTTGGCCTGGTAACCAACACATTAAATAAAATCTTTCATTCATCTACTGAGTGCATGGCGGGTATTAATAAAAGTAGGTATACTTAATTTCTTCAAACTGAGAAAAAAAATTCAAGCCCTTGGCTTGACTCCCACTGGGAGCAATTCTACTTGAGAATCATTCATGCATGAATATAATCGCCCACTCTTCTCTTCCACAGGCCTATTTTGATTATTGTTCAATGAAAATATAGCCATTAAATCATTATTTCCCATCCTTTTTGAAAATTAAAAAGACCAAAATGATTGACCATATTCACAAGGCATCGTGACGTCATAGTGATGTCATCAAAATAAACAGACGCCATGACACCTCGAGTTGCTACTGATATAGCGTTTCCCGTGGGTAGACTGAGGTGTAGGTCAGTTTCACCGCATCTTTTGGCCCGCGACATCTCTCGCTCTCTACTCCAGTCCTGTCCTTCATTCCATTCTTCTCCCCTCTTTCCCAATATCACCCCTTCTACTCCACCATCATACTTCTCTTCCACTTCAGACATGCTTTCAATGTTTCAGTCACTCTCCTGAGTTTTACCTTTATCCATTCCCTGAACCTCCAATCCGTAAACTTCCAAATGTGTTCCATGGTGGAACTCTGAATGCACCAAATGCTTTGGTTGGAATATACAGTATGGAACAGTTATGGCAAGACAACTCCAGTCAATTGCTAACTCATATCAAATTTAAAATGGAATCCCCTAATCTTCGCTATATCACAATCAGCGAAATTGTTTCCTCGGTTAAATCCTCTACACCTGTTTCTGTAGTCTGGCACTGGATCATTAAGTGCCATGGAAGCATCCTCCTCATCCTCCTTATCGGTAAAAGCCTCATCTCTGATCCTTTCAAGTTGCTCCTGGACTCGGTGTCTATTTCAGATAGGTCAGTAATGGCTCCCACCTTTTCCCCACTTCTACAAAATCAGCTAAAGAACGTACGTCTCCTTATCCTCAACAGAGTCCCATAATGTTCTCTTTTCTTCTGCTCCCCCCCCCCCAGTCCTTTGCTCTTTGTCGTGGGGGGGGGTTAGGAAACGAAGACTGAGGATCAATTTAAGGGATCACCCCAACCTTGGATCTTAGTACTTGGCTCAACTAATTTTGTAGGGTTATTTCTTCTTTCCTTATGCTCGTCTTTCCCAACTCCTTCCTCTCTCCAATTCCCAAGGTGTGCGAGTCGTGTTGAAAGGATGAGAGGCTGACACTGTGCCAATTATGAACGACCACAGGGAGCCATGCGCATGACATTCCCTGAAGTGGCGGTTCAACTGTCTTGTGTACGCACAGGTCTGGCCATAAGCACGGCTACCTGGGTCCAATCACGTCCCTCTGGGGGCTGGGGGGAGCCCGCGATAAACTGATCTAGTGCGTCTTTTCCCGAGGGTGTCTCCGGGCTTCCAGGGTGCAATTAAAAGTTATTGTCAATAATGCATTTAAAGAGATTATCAATATCTATAAGTAAAGTTATTTTAGAGGATTTATATAAATCATTTAGAGTTAATTATCACAAAATTCGTTTTTATTGCCAAAAACAAATAAACTAGAAATGGCTGATTTGAGACTGGGGATCAACTCGTGTCAACGGCCCATCAGACTAGGGTATTAATTTTGATTCGGTGTGTGTGTGTGTATATATATATATATATATATATATATATATATATATATATATATATATATATATATATATATATATATACACATACGCCATAAAGCACAGGGAATAATTCCTTGTACATGTTGCTCAAACAAGAAGTACTGTGTACAGTGTTATTCAAGGGAGAGCCATGCACAATTGCCAAGGTGGTGCTTTTCGCATTTGAAACACCATGTTTGGCTGGGTACTCAAACATAAGTCAGGTCCTAGACGAAGGCAAGGCCAGTTGAACCGCGCCTTTAGGCAAAGTCTCCTTCCACAGCTGTCTTGATCGTTCACGCCTTTTCACAGTTACATCTGAACCTCAAGCCCATACAATGTCTTCCTTAATTGACCTCACTAGTAAACCAATCCCTGCGCAACCCCACCCCTCCCTTAATACTTGTAAAGGAACTGTTTCTATCCCCAGCTAATTGCCCTGTCTATAACAAGGTATGGTCTGACTGTGAAGACCTACTTGTTTGCCTTACTATGATGCAATATCAGTATAGTGCTACACTATTCCTCCCAGAGGTCGCCGTAAGTTCCACGTTAATATTGCAGAGATTAATTTCCGTAGACATGACCTTCCCCATAAGGTCTATATCGTTGGAGAATCATACCAAGTCGCATCATATCGACCTCCTCCTCGTCAGTGCCAGAAATGTTGGGGTTATGGCCACCCTGCAAAGCACTGTCACTCCACGGTTCAATGTCCTCTATGTACCCAACCTAGTCATGACCATGTAAACTGCCCTGTACAATTGCATACATTTGCCAACTGTAGAGGCCCACATAATGTATGTTATAGAAATTGCCCTGTCAAAACCAGGTCTCAGCTGGGATCATTTATGTACAAAAGATCAGTCTCATTTCTAACAACTCTAAATGTATGACTGTCATATATAACATTTTGATCCCTAGTTTCACTGGACAGTTCCAGCACCAAAAATTGCTCTAGTTATCTACTTGTTCTAGTTTATACCCTGAGTATAGAAGGGAAGATAGGGGGTAAGGGTGGGTGGGAAGCCTTGAATTGGCCTTCTGGGCTTTGGACTGTCTTTAACCCTTGCATTCTCTTGGCAGGTGCTCTAGGGAATCATCTGGTAGGAATTCAGACAGTCTGGCAGACTAGTTATAAAGGGAGATTGTGAAACCTAAAATATGATACACTATATTCACACATGCAATGGCATTGAGGAGTAACCATTTCTTGAAAAAAATCTATCCCATCAACAAATACAGTTCATAATATTGAAGAGACTGTAATATGAAAAATCCAGTACTATAATTGTTTATTATAAGAAACATTACAGTTTATAAGGACATCTGCAGGCTCATATGAACTTTATTAAACTTGCTCAGATTCTTGTAGGTGTAATGGAATATGAAATATCATTTGTCCCTATTTCTGGCAGTGAACTGTGATATTTATGCTACTAAGCTCTGAGACCCATAGATATGAGTGATGAACTGGTGCAAAGGAGGAATCAAGGAATTTCTATAATTTCACTTTTGAAAGTTGAGGATTTCTTTATTACTCACTCTATTCCCAAACCAGTCTGAAATGGGTATACAAAACTTTACATTATCTGAATTACTTAAATTCTCTACAACAAAAAGATACCAGTTACTAAACACTCAATATGAAGTCTTTCATGACAACTGGATATAAAACATTAACTAAAGCTGAGGATGCCACATACAATTTTGTTTATTATTTGGTAAAAAATAATAATGTAATTAGCAGTACTTATCACAGTGTTGTAGCTAATTACATCACCTGCCAAAATGGACATGAGTTTTTGAAGTTTTCAAACTAATAACTGGTACTATACTTTACCAACTGGACACCAGAATGCCTTTCTTTATTCCTCTGAGCAGAGATCCAACAACTATCTATAAACCTTTCAAGATGTAGTATAATGAAAAGTGAACTGACATGGCTTAATTTGAGACCTTTACTGGGAAAACAAGACCCTCTCTTGTCTTTGATACCATAAATAATAATTCTGCTGCCAAAATGTTTAGTCATAATGTGTTTGTCATATATTTCTTACTTTTTCCATACCAAAAAAATAACATTAGGAAGCACTTACATGTTTTGTATTTATCATTAATAATCATGCAACACATCAACAGATAAATACCATATATAAATAACACTCCTAACTTATAGCTATATTATTATCAGGTTACATTACACATATCTTGAAGTGTTGAATTTATTATCAAAATTTCAATCATTTGCAATTAACTTATTACCCTGTCAAACTTACTAGTAACTGCACTAAAGCACTTCAATATTCCACTTTCCGCAAACCATAGAACAACTTTCTTTCCCTTGAATTAGTACATAAAAATGAAACACCATTTCACTCCATACTCATGTCTTCTTCCCTTTAGTTTCTATTTCTTTAATCACAATAATTTTTCCTTTGCTTTCCCAGTCATTTTGTTTAGCATCCACACTTTCCACCAGGTCTTCTGTGATAGTGGATTCTGCTACAGCTGTGAAGTCATCTAATCTAATAACTTCCACAGTGTCTCCTACGTTCTGATCACCACTCCCCTCGGTACTTCCACTCGCCACCGCTAACTGCTAAGGAATAAAAAACGTCAATTTATGACACTCATTAATATATGATTTAAAACCAGTGAGATGAAATATGATACCGACTTCTTTTCATGACAGTATTCTGGATAAAATAATTTCTTAAAATGAAAATTGTGTTTAAATAAAACTTATACACAGTTTGAATCACATATGACCAATAAGAACTATTTAACCCAATGCCACCAGGAAGGGCATGAATGGACACATCATAACCACAGTAAATCGATTTATCAATCAATGGAGCTCATGCCAACAGAACCATATGGTCATATCCAACCATGAGGGTCCCTCATTGACCTTCAGGCAGGCCATCAGTCTATATCTAACTCCTCACAACAGGTCTGGTCGATGTACCCAAGCCAAGACTTCCTAGGCTCTCCCAATGGCCTCCTCCACCCAGGGTTGTCTTGAGAAGAGACAATCAGATGGGCAGGCTCATCCACAAAGAAACAAGCTTGGTGCCAGTATAGCCTGAGTTGGTGCTCCTAGATTGTGCAATATATCCTATGCCAGTGTAAAAGTGTGACTGTCACAGTGGATACATGGTATTGCCAACTGTACCGTATGATCCAGCACAAGGACATGTTACAAAAGACATCAAGACGTGACTCAAAGGTGTGAGATAGTGTCGGAGTTTCACTTTCATAGAGCAAAATTGCCAGTATCAGTAGATTGCTCCTTCTGCACAAACACCAACATCTCCAAATCCACTTGACCGAGTTCTGCCACGTGCTACCAGGCCAATCTATCTATTAACTTCCTTATCTGATAAGTCATGGTCATGAAAAATACTACTACAGTACATAAAGCTCTCTGTGACTTCTGGATCCTTGCCACAAACACGTCTGAACAAGTTGTCCTGGCAGACCCCCAAAATCCTGGATCTTGGTTTTGGTCCAAGGGACCTCTAGACCTTAAGGCTTCTTCTCATTGCTAAATACATCAAGACCTACTACGAGAGATTCCAGAGACTCAGTGAGTTTACTTTATGAATTGTATTTGCATATAGATGGATCCATAAGGGCTTAGTCACCAATGAGTCAATCACTAGGCCAACCTATCTCACCTGTTTAATGTTTTCCAAGATTTTTGAAAATACATATATTTCCTTTTATACTACTATTAGTACTGTTAATAACACTGTAATAATTATAATGTCAATGATAATAATAACAGCTTCCGATATCAATAGCATTAGAAAAAAAATCAGAAGGCTTAAGGAAAGGGGAAAATCTGGTTAAGGCAATTAGACTTCAAATTGACTCCTTGGTGGCTGAGCATTTGTTGAACCATCTATGTGTAGATACATTTCACAAAACAATACTACAGTGAACATCATATTTTCCTGGCAGAATTGGGTCAAATACCAAAATGGAACAAATAAATTTCATTAAGCAATTCAGGAAATTCCAAGCAGCACAATATACAAAGCAGAAGTTCCAACAGTGGGACACACAAAACCAAAAAAGTATGTAAATCTTTCCAAACTGTGTTTCAAGGGTAATACACAAGTATCTGGGATTATAAAGATCATAAGTATTGAATAACAGGGATGCTAACCGATTTTTTTTTCATATATATAATAATCATGATGTAGAATAGGAAAAAAAGAAATCACACTTACTTGCAAGGCTGCTAGTTGTGATGGATCTGTGAGGACTAAGATGGAACCATTTCCTGCACTCTCAATGTCCAAATTTGACAGAGTAGAACCACTGTCATTTTGTATCAAAGTGTCACTGGAAGCATCCGCACTTATTAGGTTCCCAACTTCTACACTGGGCATCCTAATACAACCATCATCCAAGGACAATTGTGCATTCAGTATTGTGCCTGGAATCATCTGTTAAAAAAGGCAGACATCAATAAAAATATGTACGTAATTTTTTTTCTTTTTAATATGCTAACACCAGACCATGAACTGCATACATCACTTAAAAATAAATAAATACACATAACCTCTATACCTCTTTTTTAACCATAAGTCCACCAGACACAGGGATATGGACAGTTCTTGTGCTGGATGACGTGCTTGGGACATGGCTGACAGAACTCGCTTCCTCTGTTGTAATGTCTCCTCCGTCTTGGTCTTCAGTTAGGAGACCCATGTCTATTTCCGAGCCCATCCATAGCACTTGACCATCATCACTTTCAATCACATTATGGACTGTTCGCTGTATGTAAAACAATTCAAGTAATAAAATCGATTTAATTCTCTTAATATATTCTTTAATAACATCTACCTCCCAAAAACATCTGGAAGCATACTCATACAGGATAATAAACATGGTTCATAAAAAGGGAAACATTGCCATAGAGTAAATTCTAAAAAAGGGAATTATGAAACACTCACAATAAAATAGGATAACAAAAATGGTTCAAAAATGGGAAACTCACATTCAAAAAGAAAAAGAAAAAAAGAAAATGAAAAAAGTTTAACAGGAGGCTTTCCAATTACAAGAAAAATATAGCAAAGAAAAAAAAAACATGATTTATGAATTACTCATCCCTACTGAACCACTTAATAAAAAAGAAAGTAAGTAGTAATGGTCTCCCCGTTACCTTATGGACTGCCAAAGTAGAAAGCTGTCTGTAGAATCGACCACACTGTGCACAATAATATCGCTTCTGTTGATTATGGACCATGTGGTGCTTATACAGTGAAGAATATTCAGTAAATCTCTTGCCACAATTCTGAAAATATATATTATTACAAAATGTATACTCATCCATGATTAAAAATCACATATCATTAACAGAAAAATCGTTCAAAACCCCAGTATTGTATATCGCTTACCTCAACAGAGCAAACGTATGGTTTTTCTCCGGTATGAATTCTGCAATGATTTCTGTAGTTTGTTGCAGAGGCAAATTTTCTTCCGCATCCTTCATGCTGACACTCGTATGGTTTTTCTCCTACCAAAGAAACATTATTAGAAAATGCCTTACATTTCATTGTTACGGTGTTTGACCATATAAAAAGATATATAAATAACTAACAATAAACATAAAGCATCTGAAAATACCAAATTTCCAGTTAGTCAAAAATCATGTTTCTGCATCATGGAAAAAAAAAAAAAAAAAAAGATATATTATATATATATATATATATATATATATATATATATAATATATATATATATACATATATATATATGTGTGTGTGTGTATGTGTATATATATATAATATATATTATTTGGTAACATCACCCTTCTACCTCCATGCACTAATAAATAAATAAATATATATATTTACACATACATACACATATATATTATTCACATTTTACAAGAATAAAAAAAAAAAGTTTCTTACCAGTGTGAACCCTCATATGCACTTTCCTGATATTGGATGTAGTAAACGACTTATCACACATTTCACACTTGAAAGGACGTTCTCCTGAAAGTTATAAAAAAGTCCAGAATTAAAGACAAAATTAGGGATCTTTTTTCTAGACCACTGTAAATAAGTATAATTTAAGATTAACATCTGAAAAATAATCCAGATAACCTAATACTCATATTTTGGGCCTTGCAATGGCAGTGAAGCATCCTAATCCAATGGGTTAAAATAATAGTTAAAAGAGTAATACCTTCTTTTTTCACTAGGACATGCTAATTGATTCCTTATGTGTGCAACAACAGCCTGTTTCAGTCAGTCAGCCAGCCAGCCAGTCGGTTTCATATTTTCTCTTTTCTACATACTATCAAGTATGGTATGCAAAGTTCCTACAAACAAATGAAAATCACACAGCAAAAACATAAATGTCAATAAACAAGTGAGATTAGATTTCAAATTATTAACATAACAACAAGAACAATAAATTATCACAATAAATAACTCCATACCTGTATGTGTGCGAACATGTTTCTGAAGATCTCCTGAAGTCTTGAAACATTTCCCACACTGCTCATCAGGGCACTGGAAAGGCTTCTCTCCTGTATGTGTTCTCAAGTGTGATTTCAGAGCATAACCAGTAGTAAAACATTTCTTGCACACCTCACACACATGAGGTCTTTGTCCCGTATGGTTGCGCTGATGAGTCTGTTAAGAAAATATGAGTTACTTTTAGTACCATAAACATAATATAAAAAATGTTCAGCATGAACTGGGAAAATGCTGAGAGTGTACTTCCCAACACTGATATAAAAGTTAAACCTTTATGCCTTTATACAATGCTAATCGCCTTTGTAATGTTCATATTCCAGAAAAGCTAAAATATACATATACTTTATATCCTTAGTATAAAGCATACATCTAGTGTGTACAATATAACATATAATCAACAGCTTACTTTGAGATGATTCTGTGACGAGTAAGATTTCCCACAATTTGGATAACAGCAATTAAACTTTCCACTATTATTTTGTACAAGAAGTGGATCTTGATGGTCTGTCACAGCCTGGAGGAAGGTGTCGCCATAGAGATATTCAATCCTCCCATCTTCAAGTTGTATAGCAACTCCTTCCATACCCTCTGTCAAAAGAAAAACAGATTAATACTATTTTGCTTCTATCCTCCTTATTGGCATGTAGGCTTATATAACTGTAAAAAATCAAATCTGATAGCACTATAAAGCTATAACTGTACTGTACTTCAATTCCTATGCCAATAAAATATTCATATTATAACTTAATACAATCTAAAGAACATTCATCACACTATTTCTGCCAAAATAATTTTAAAGCTACTTTACTGCAAAGGAAAATTGTTTACCTGCCAGAAAAATATCATAAAAAAACACAAAATATCACATGCAGCCTTTTCCTTTCACACTATCATATATGAAACTAAACCAAAATTTCAAAAAGTAGGTATAAACTGAGAGAGAGCACTGTCTTCTCTTTGAACACTAAACAATCTCCAAGGTAAGTAATGTTAGATTTCAGAACACAGCAATACTTGCAATTTCTAAAATCTTGAAATACTCTTTACGACTTGTTTACTGGATACAGCATCAAGCAAATCTTTCTAAATAATGAATAATTTTCACTTAGCATAAGATCTTTTTCATTTCCTGGTAAAGGTATATTTAAATCTTTAGCCCTCATAAACCCTTATCTTTATCAATTTATCAAAAATGAACACACAAAACCTTATCCCCATTCATACCTTGATGTTCTTCAGCTACTGCACTACGAACAATAGCTTGCGATCCGTCGGGAAGCTCTACTGTTACTGCTCCTCCACCTTCCTCTACCACTACCACACCTGTAAAGTTTAGATTTTTAAGTTTAGATTTTTAAGGGAACCATCCCCTTGAGGTTTGGATGAAGAACTGTTTAATAATAATCAACTGAGCTATTGACAAGATTTCTCCGCACCCCCCTTCATAGTGGAGTAGGAAAATGTCCCTGCTCCCCCCCCTTCTCCTTCTCTTTTCATCATTAATGTAAAATGGCTTAAAAAAAAAAAAAAAAAAAAAAAAAATTGGTGAAGAAATATATACGTATAAAAATCTATTTAAAACAAACCATCTCTTTTCAGACAATTCAATCTGTCAGGGCTACGGCCTTGTCCTATAAATGAAAAAACTGATATTCAAGAAAATTAAATTTGTAGTTGGCTGACTTTCTCATGTGGTGTATATGCACACACATGCAAACACACAAACACACAAATACACACACATACACAAACAAACACACACACACACACACACACACACACACACATATCTATGTGTATGTGTGTATATGTATATGTATATGTATGTATGTACATATATATATATATATATATATATATATATATATATATATATATATATATATGTGTGTGTGTGTGTGTGGTGTGTGTGTGTGTGTGTGTGTGTGTGTGTGTGTGTGTGTGTGTGTGTGTGTGTGTGTGTGTGTATGTATGTATGTATGTATGTATGTATGTATGTATGTATGTATGTATGTATGTATGTATATATGTATGTATGTATGTATATATGTATGTATATATGTATGTATATATGTATGTATGTATGTATGTATGTATGTATGTATGTATGTATGTATGTATATGTGTATGTATGTATGTATGTATGTATATGTATATATATAATATATATATATATATATATGTATGTATGTATGTATGTATGTATGTATGTATGTATGTATGTATGTATGTATGTATGTATGTATGTATGTATGTATGTACGTATGTATGTATGTACCTATCAATCTTTATATCTATCTATCTATTCATCTTTATCAGTCTATCTCTCTTTATATATTTAAACAAGTTTAAGAAGTTTCAGGTCTGATCAAAAATACTTCAGACTATGGACGACACCAAATTACATCAAAATTCACCCTAGGGGAACACTAAATTATTTTAATTCAGTAGTTAGGATTTTTCTTTTTCTTTCTTTTTTCTTGTCAAAAAAATATTATCAACAGAGTTTTATATTTTAAGTATTAGGCTGTTCTCTACCACATTGCTTTAAGCCAATGGCTGCAAGTGGTAAGACAAAGATTCTCTTTACTTTTTACTGTTATTAGTATTGCAATAATATTATAAGAATCAAAATGTCAATAACAATAATAACGGTATCAACACCAATAGTATTAATAAGAACAATCCCCAGAATTCAAAGAATGGGTAAATCAGGTGAGGTCACAAGTATCCGTTCCTTGGTGACTGATCATTTGTGGAGCCGTCAGTATGCAATACAATTCACAAAATACTACACTGGCCAGTACACATGACCAATGGGTCAACTCAACATTTCCTGACTCAAAATATACCTCATTCAGCCCACTTCAGGGGCAAATTGTGTGCTTGACACCTGTATCTCTTTATACTATGATGTATCACGGTAAGCACACCCACATCTCTTTATACTATCATGTATCATGGTATCTTATTCTTCTTATAGAATTAAATATACCAGACTTACTTGTGTGTTCTACACCTTCCTCCATTAGGTCCGTCCCTTCCCCAGCCATGAGCTGAGTGACTGCCACAACTCCTTCGTTCATTGTCCTGAAATTGGGTGTTATATTAGCAAAAAAATTGGTAATCAATATCTATCACATCTCATAAAAAGTATTGAGTAAACATAAATGAATTTTCAATATATCATTCATTATTTATCAGCCTTTAAAGTATAACAAAAGCAATAACAGTAACATAAATTATGTGTATAAAAAAAAGTATTCTATTAACAAATACTGAGACCCTCCCTTTGTTAATCCTACACAATCATTGAGAAAGTAACTACTGGCATCAGAAGTTCCTATACTGTTAAGTTCCTTATTGAAAAAGCTTTTGTAAATTACTTAAAATTTTCATGATAGACACAGCACCAATGGTCTCTTTTTAATCTAATTAAAAGAAGATAAATATACAGAACCTTTCATTTCACCTAAAAGTGCAATTGTAAATACAAGTACAGAAAGCTATAAAAATAGGAAGAGCTTTACATTATCA
>NW_020871610.1:353721-356221 GCF_003789085.1 Penaeus vannamei | reverse complement strand
TCGAAAGGCCGGTTTATAATCATCTGCGGTTACGCCTCTCATTGCTTTCTTCTTCTTTTGCCTTGGTGCATTAACTGGGAGAGAATTAATATATTATGATGGGATGAACACGTCTGTCAGTGCATTTATATGTGTGTGTGTGTGTGAGAGAGTGCGTGTATGTATGTATGTATGTGTGTGTATACACACATATATATATATATATATATATATATATATATATATATATATATATATATATATATATATATATATACATACACATGCATATATATGTATGTTTATATGTATATGCACACACACGCACACACATACATGTGTGTGTGTGTATGTATATATATATAATATATGTATGTATATATGTATGTGTGTGTATGTATGTATAACACACATACATGGTGTGTATATATATTATATATTAATATATATATATATATATATATATATATATATATATATATATATATATGTATATATGTATTATATATATATTATATATATATATATATATATATTATATATGTATATATATACCATTACACACACACACACACACACACACACACACACACAACACACACACAATATATATAATATATATATATTATATATGTGTGTGTGTGTGTGTGTGTGTGTGTGTGTGTGTGTGTGTGTGTGTGTGTGTGTGTGTGTGTGTGTGTGTGTGTGTATTGATATATGTGTATCTATATACATATTATATACATATGTGTGTATGTATATATGTGTGTGTGTATGGTGTGTGTGTGTGTGTGTGTGTGTGTGTGTGTGTGTGTGTGTGTGTGTGTGTGTGTGTGTGTGTGTGTGTGTGCGTCTGTATGTATAGATATATGTGTATCTATATACATATTATATACATATGTGTGTATGTATGTATATGTGTGTATACATATATAAACATATATGTATGCTAATATAAATGCATACATACATGCATGCATATAGATAGAAAGATAGGTATAGATATAGATATAGAAGTTGTTTATTAAGAACGGCACCACGGGATGGCCCCAGGTGACCACGCCCCCCTCCATTATGACCACCTGTTAGGGATACTGTTTTATAAATATTTTAATCCCTGTATCCCCTTTTCGAACTACTACAACTAGTAATAATGATAAGAAAATAATAACGTTATTACTACTACTGCATACTAGTAATGGTAATGTTATCCTAAAATGCTAACAAAAGATATAATTATACTGGTTTAATGATACCAATATAATCATCAAATAAAGAAAACTAAATTATTAACTTTCTAAATTCGGAGCCAGCACTGAAGACTGACAGATTGTTGTAATTGTTGACGTTGAGAGAAAAAAGCCATTTGATTCCGTAGAATATAACGTATGAATAACTGGTTCTGTTTTGAATTTGTCATTTGAGGTGGTTTTGATACAAGTGGGTTGTTGGAGGACACTATAGAGAGACAGCAAATAAAAGTCAAGAGTGGGGAAAAATGTACAAGTTGGTCATTTATATATTTGCTAACATATGTCGCAGAGTGACCCTGACATTCGTTATTGTATCCGTCACAGATTTATATTGCCTTTTTAAGTGTAAATTTATTGAAATATGCCATCTGTGTATATATATATATATATATATATATATATATATATATATATATATATATATATATATATATATATACATATACACACAACACGTATATATACATATACGTATGTATATATACGTATATGTATATATACATACATATATATATATATATATATATATATATATATATATATATATATATATATATATATATATATATATATATATATATATGCTACTCTTTCTTGTATAAATACCCTTCTTGTTGAGTGAGGGCTCATGATCAGCAAAAGGAAGAGAAAATCAGTCCAGAATGTAAGCAAGTCTTCAAAACAGATTTTATAAAATGTGCGAGCGAGCGAGCGTGGCTGAAGCGAAACACAACAACGCGAAGTCACGACTGGACACGACTCCATCTCACCGTGATTCAGCAAATTTCTACTGCGTAAATAATTTTCCAGACGCCCTTTTTTCACGAATGATGTAATTGCCTTCTAATATTCCTCTCCCTTTCGATCTATTAATACCATCCATCCCCTTTAAGAAGTTGTCGTAGCACCCCAAAAGAGAACATCAAATCTCGACAGCAAAAAAATATTTACGCCAAGATTTCAGCAGCTTTCCAGTGAGCATGACTCGACTTTTCTACTTGAGGCGGAGGGTAGACCTACATCATCACTTCCTCTCAGATGTGGCAGAGTCAGCTAAATAAACATAAAAATAAACATCATGTATTTCCGTGGTCGAGGAATTCGAAATTTAATCAAATGAGTATTTGTTGTTTTATTGACCTTGTTGTCACCTTCATGGCAACATTATCTTTATCTTCCTGAGAGCAATAAACATCGTGATTTTTTTGCGACATCATCAGATTAAAAAGGATAATAACATGATGCTAATAGTAATAGCAATAACAACA
>NW_020871610.1:327908-335855 GCF_003789085.1 Penaeus vannamei | reverse complement strand
CTCTCTTCTTCTCTTCTCTCTCTCTCTCTCTCTCTCTCTCTCTCTCTCTCTCTTCTCTCTCTCTCTCTACACACACACACACCACAACACCAACACACACACAACACACACACACACACCCACACACACACACCAACATACACACCAAACACAACACAACAACACACACACCACAACACAACAACATATAATTTTATTATAATATTATATATATAATATATATATATTATGTATGTTTATATATATTATACATATATTGTTGGAGGGGGTCAAAAGGGAAACGAAACAGCTCACTAATGGAAGGATAGTGGGCATAGCAGTGATTTCCGACGGAAGGAAATTCAATATGTTATTCATTTGGCTTTCTGTAATTTATCATATGGATTTAAAATTTTATTTAGAGCAAAAGACTCAACTTTTTTGAGTCTGGTAGTCTGAAGGGAACCCCAATCATCTCCCTTGACTTGGGGAACTAGAGGTCCTACAGCTTCAGGATTCTTGTATCAGATCCAGTTCATTTCTTTAGTTGCAAAAAGTATGGTCATCATCAGATCAACTTCAGAACTAGGTCCAATTGGGCCATTTGTAAAAAAACACACGTCGTTCAAAGTAGGCCTAAAGGAAAGAGGGACCCAGCTGCAAATTGCTCACCTCCTATCAAAACACCACCAAATAATGGATTCTCAGCCCTTGGAGTGTTCCTAGAAAGTAGACATGAAAAGAGGTCCAAGAAACCACGGAGTCCTCCAAAAAAGCGGAAGAGTCCGTTTCATTTATGAGATTTAACATTCTTGCTGCTGCGTAAAACACCAGCCGTGGCTTGGGGAGGAGTAAGGGTATGGAAAGGCAGTCGAAGGTTGTCGCCATGAGAGCAGTGACCCATGATGCTGATGTCCTGAAGGAAGGGTCTGAGCCCCTCAGAGCCAGCTCTCACTTCAATTTATGGCGAAACGCTTTCCCCCTCTTCAGCAATAAGCAAACTCACACGCACAGAGTCAAAATAGGCCCGAGACCACGCACGGACAGATCTAGCAGAGGCTGAAGACCAAACAGTAGAGTCAGAAATCCTCAAAGAGCCAAGAAGGTAAAGTTATGGGCAACCAAGGGTTCTCTTCCCAGTAGGCCCCTAAGCTTTGATGGAAGCCACCCACCTAGGCACTACCAGAACACAGAACTCGTAGGGAACCAGAGGCAAACTCTGGTCACTTTCAGAGTACTTATCGCCAGAAGTTGAACACCAGTTGGCGGGGTCCATAGCCCAGTACGATTTACCCCTAATGACCAACATACTTGATCAACATCATCTATTCCAGAAGGTCTTCAGTCACCTCACTTGCACAGCCAAATTGATGGCCATCTCGAGACTTCATGTTGATTGCGCAATACTACATGCCCAGAGACTGGACCTAGAGTGGGCTTGGGCCTTCCAATCTAGGAGCATAGGTCAGTGCACTTAATTCAGTCTGTGCGATAACTTTCTGTCATGCGGACATTGACTGGAGAGACACAAGGAACTGAACACACAGTATAACATCAATTAAAGTACGGTGTTGTTCCACCCCATTATGGACTTGTGCTTCTGTTGCCCTGGTCATTAAGGGACTATGCTTCTGTTACCAAGCCTAGACTCAACATTATACTTGAGCTAATCCAGAATGAGGCTACCAGGGTCATTTCGGTTACTCCCTGGTCCAGCCTCTTTAAAAATGCTACCATCTCCCCTGCCTTATTTTTAATTTAATGGCACAGTTTTTTTTACAAAGGTCATCCAAACACATGCGTCCCAGACTTAACATGACGTCTCGGTTACACTGTGAACTTTTTGCAAATAGATCTTGCCAAACTAAATATTTGTTGGCTATTCCAGAAAGATGTATTCACAAATCTGCAATCGTTAGTGGGGAAGTGAAAAAAAACCCTAGGGATATTAGATCGCGATACTTATTACATTAACTTTTGAAGGATTAGAGACATGGGATATCAAGTTAAGGTGTATTTAGCGCAAGAGAAAAGGATTCGTGACTTAATGGCAAAAGGAAACGACCACCTAGAGCTAAGTGCATATGACACTATTTTCAGTAATTTAATGGCGATTTATCCACAATGTCCGTACTGTTTTGGCAGGAAAATGGTATACTGATTCTCCTACACTGACATGCACGGAATAGGGAAATATTACAAACGAGATTGCTCCATTACCCGTGTCTTGTCAGTTCTTTTCCTATTGCAGAAGCAAGTCTTTCGGCCAAAAATGTCTTCACAATTAAACTGTACATGATGGTTGCTATCTGACTTGAAGAAGAGGGCGAGAGAGAGGAGGAGAGAGAGAGATGAGACAGAGAGAGAGAGAACGGAGAGAGAGAAGAGGAGAGGAGAGAGAGAAAGAGAGAGACGAGACAGAGAGAGACAGAAGAGACAGAGACGAGAGAAGAGAGAGAGAACATAGATAGATAATGATAGTAGATAGATACTAATTAGATAAAGTAATAGATAATAGATAGATAGATGATGGATGAAGATAGATAGATACATATAACTTATTATATATATATATATAATATATTATATATAATAGTATATAAGGTATTATGATATATAAATAATACATAATGCTATATACTACATACATATACTATAATTACTATATATTATATATATATATAATTACTATATAAATTATATAATATATAGTATATATATTTTAACATATGCAATACAACAATATATATATTATTATATACATATATGTATAAATATACTATATTATATAACAGACATATCCAAATATAGTATATAATATATTATATATTACATTAATATAAACTTATATATACAATATAATTATATATATATAATATAGTATATTCTATATATATATACATATGTATATATATATATAACTATAATTATTATATACTATTATATTATTATATATATATATAACGAGGAGAGAGAGAGACGAAGAGGAGTAGAACGAGAGATAGAGAGAAAGAAGAGGAAGAGAAAGAGAGAGAAAGAGAGGAGAAGAGACCGACAGACAGACAGGACATACAGACCAGACAGAGACAAACACGATAGAGAGAGAGAGAGAGAGAAACGAAAGAAAGGAGACGGACGACAGACAGACAGAGAGAAGACAGAGTGCAAAGTGGAAAGACAGACAGACGACGAAGAGAGAAGAGAGAGGGAAGAGAGAGAGACGAGAAAGAAAGATAAACATACCATGTATACTAATGCGAATAACTCCAGTCAAATAACAAAACATAACATGTAAACAGATGTTCACCTACAAAGTCAGAGTGAACTTGTTTTGCTCTGGCGGCTGCAAGGGTTCGTTCCTATTGTATAGAAGTTAACAGGAAATCACATTTAAGTACTTCACAGTGGACGAGCTGTATCTCCCAGCCTCCCTTGGTATGCATCCCTGCTCTACCAGAACGTTTCTTAACCACCAAGATCCACATCAAACCCGCACGATAACTCAAATGTCTCTTTACGGTATCCATTCAGTTAAGATAAAGAAAATGCATGAGCCAAAAGCATCTATATTATTCCTTTTGCAGGAATATATTATCTCCCTTTAGGATGTGTCCTCTCTATCCCTTCAGAACGTTCTTGGCGAGGAAGCTGCAATGAAATTCAATATGGATATGGCGTCCACAGGGAAGACCCAGAGCAGATAGCCTTTGGTTTTCCCGTGAACAGTTTTTTTTTTCCACAATTGAACAGCGGGTTCGTGATGGCTCATTTGAACTCGGTGTGTAAGTTCGTGGATAGGATTTAATGCAGTACGTGACTGAAATCATAAAATAAAAGGTGTCCTTTGATCATTTTCGGGTGTTTATATATATATTTTTCCAATGCAGTGGAATCTTTCGGGAAAGCTGATCCTGCTTGATTAGAAGGGGTCCGGCCTTCCCCGTGGCTGCCTCGCCAGTGATTATCTCTAAAAATATAAAAGGTCGGATTAGGGGGTTGTAGGATGTGCTTGTGGTGACGTCACGGCGGGTGGGGGGGGCGGCGTTACGTCATCGTTCGCGTGTTGCAATGCCAGTGGACCAGCTTCAACTTGGAAATAGTGCGTCTCCACTCTCCTCTCTGTTGTCTGTATCTTCTCTCTTTCTTCTGTTTCTCTCTTTCTGCCTGTCTGTCTCTGTCTCTCTTTTTTCTCTCTCTCTTTTTTCTGCCTCTCTGCTCTCTTTCTGCTTCTGGAAATCTCTCCCTTCTCCTCGTCTGTCTGTCTGTCTCGTCTCTCTTTCTGCTGTCTGTCTGTCTCTCTTTCTGCCTGTCTTTCTCTGTGTCTGCTCTCTTCTGCCTGTCTGTCTGTCCTCTCCTGTCTGTCTCTGTCTCTCTTTCTTTCTCTCTCTCTTCTCTTTGTCTCTTCTTCTCTTTCTGTCTCTTTTTCGCCTGTCTGTCTGTCTGCTCTCTGTCTTCTCTTTCTTCTGTCTGTCTCTGTCTCTCTTTCTTTCTGTCTGTGTCTGTCTCTGTCTCTCTTTCTTTCTGTCTGTATCTCTGTCTCTCTTTTCTCTGTCCTGTGTCTGTCTGCTCTCTTTCTTTCGTCTTTCTCTCTCTCTCTCTAGCACAGGACAGATCGATTAGACTTAGCCACAATTTCGCACATGTTCGCACATGCGCACGCAAACTCACACGCATAAAAATAAATGAATATATCATTTAAAGGATACACACAAACGTGCGTGTGCATATGTGCATGCGTGTGCGTACAAGTATATCGTTTATAGAGCAATACTTGTGTGCGACTTTACATTTATGCGCAGTTATGATTGTGTTTGGTCAGACATTTGTGTTCACTAATGTTATGACTACATTTTTTTTTCATTTTCAGTATTTCAAGCCTGACTGTATAATAAAGATACATCTGTAAGATACTGTGAGCACTCGACAATGTTACTGTATTGACTCAACATATAATTTAGTATATTTCATTGTCAAGTTGCACATATTTCAATTCCATTTTAGACTTTAAGAGAACTGGCAATATATGACTAATATCCTATATGCATGGAATTTACACAGGTGTACAAAACACTTGTATAATGGGTGCTTTTTTTTATCATACTAGGAAAAGAAATGTTCAAGAGAATTTACCAATACATATGTGAAATGCCACGTATGCTTGTTGTCTGATCAGATATAAAGGGTAATAAATGATACCCAGTCAATAATCCCGCATCAATTAATTCAATTAACGTATATAAATAACTCGAGTTAATTACCAGTTTCCGGACTTCGAGGTCATCAAGGTGAGGCTTGAGTCACTGGTTTTGTTATGATTTTGCTTTGCTGAATTTTCAGTCATGATTTGTGATTACGTGATATATATTATATAATATATATATAATATATATTAGTATAATATACTACTATATCATATATTATATATATATATAATATATTATATAATATTATAGAGATAGAAAGAGAGGAGAGAGGGAATACATACTTATGTAATAGTTGTTTATAATATTTATATTTTATATTTAATATGCTTTTTACATAATATATAGTATACAATACATCTATGTAATATATACTATATATATATAGTAGTATGAATAGAAGCATATGTATAATAATAAGAAGATGGAGCAGAGAGAAGAAAGAGGAGAGAGAGAGGGAGAGACGAAGCGAGAAGACGAGAGAAAGAGGAGCACTAGGAGAGAGGAGAATGAGAGAGGAGCGAGGGGGGAGCGAGAGAATGAAAGTAGAGAGGAAGAGAGCACGAGAGAGAGACGAGAGAGAGAGAGGAGATTAAAGAGAGAGAGAGAGAGGCAGAGAGAGAAGAGCCAGAGCGAGAGCGAGAGCGAGAGCGAGAGCGAGAGAGAGAGACGAGACGAGAGAGAGAGCGAGAGAGCATAGGGAGAGAGAGACGACGAGAGAGAGAGATAGCATGTATATTGATAGATATATAGATAGATAGATATAGCATAGTAGGTAGGTAGGACAGGAGAGAGAGAGATGATAGAGAAATAAATAGGTAGGTTTGATTAAGTAGATGGATATGTCGAAAATCAGCTGGGTGATGAATTACAGTTTTCATGTTTGTTTAAGCTTGAAAATGAAGAACGTCAACGAATAATCAGTTATTTGGAAAGCATTTCTCTTTGCGCAAGTTACAAAGCAAATACTAACAAGCGCCGAGCGGTAATGGCAGTTGCAGCAATGACTGTAAACACTGACAATACATGCGGCCAGAAGAAAATTTGAAAATCGTGTGACTTTTCTCCTCCAAAGATTTAGACCTGCTGACTACGTAAGCATCCACGACCATGCACCTGACAGTGTTTGTCACGCAAAGGCTGCATGACGCGTGAATTACATAAAATCTGCGTCAGGCAAATAATCTAAGGACTCCATCGATTCCATAACCCTTCAACACCGAGTAAAGATTTATTGATAATGAAAATGCCATTGAAATTGAAAGGATTCTCGACCCTATGGATGAAAAATTGTAGGAACGCAATAGTGATAGCAACTGGGTATGTTGCTCAGGTGATCGTGCTTTCTAATGATATTTCGATCCATTTCTATAATACATTTACCCAGTGGTGTTCATATTTTCGATTTCTGAACAACCCACTTCGCTAGCAAGTAGATTCGTGTCTAGATTTATCACTACAGTACATATTGGACTTGTTCGAAACGCTTGGGTATTGATGTGGTTCTGTCCGTTCGCAGCTTCTGACCTTTGGAAGGTACCACGGGGGGGTATCTTCTCCGTTTTATTCTCTCTCATATGCTTCCTGGTTTAGGGTTAAACGCATGGGTATGTTGAGTTATGCGCAGAATGATTTCGAATATATTTAAAGGTTATTCAACTATGACCTTAAAAAAAAAAAAAAAAAAAAAAAAAAAAAAAAAACGTTACGTACTCGATCTGTATCTCCCTCGCTCTGAAACATTCAAAGTCAGCCATGTTTTTTTTAGCATTATAAAAAGAGGAAGGCGTTAAAATGTTCTTGATCATCTACCTCCATGAAACACTAAGTGACAATAACTCCAAGTAAATCAGTGTTTTCGAACGAACTGAAGAATGTGAGAGAGACAAATAAACAAATGATGCTTTTCTCGAACGAACTCAGATGTAGAGAGAGACAAAATAAACAAATATCTCTGTATGCCTTTTATCCACCCTCTGAAGTGTTTTTGAACGAACTCAGGAATGTAGAGAGAGAACAAAATAAACAAATATCTCCGTATGCCTTTTCCACCCTCTGAAGTGTTTTTTGAACGAACTCAGAATGTAAGAGAGAGACAAAATAAACAAATATCTCTGCCTTTTTCTCCACCCTCTGAAGTGTTTTTGAACGAAACTCAAGAATGTAAGAGAGAGACAAAATAAACAATATCTCCGTATGCCTTTCTCCACCCTTAACTGTTTTTGAACGAACTCAAGAATGTAGAGAGAGACAAAATAAACAAATAGCTCGTTTCACTCTGTAGTATTTTTCTCCACGCATGAAAATAACTTATTTTTCTCCAAACGAAGATGTATGAGAAAAGAATGTGAGAGAGAAAAATAACAAATATCTCTGTATGCCTTTTCTCCACCCTCTGAACGAACTCAGATGTAGAGAGAGACAAAATAAAACCAAATATCTCTGTTATGCCTTTTCTCCACCCTCTGAAGTATTTGTTGAACGAACTAACCAAGAATCGTAGAGAGAGCCAAAAAATAAAACAATATCTCCGTATATGCCTCTTCTCCACCTCTCTGAACGAACTCAAGATATGTAGAGAGAGACAAAATCAAACCAATATCTCTGTATGCCTTTTTATCCATCCCTTCTGGAAGCCTTCGTCGCACAGTGTATGGGCGGAATGAGAGGGGAGTTTCAGGCCCACGAGGGGGCGGAGCTTCAAACCCACCAATCATCCTCAAGCTACATGTATGTCCTTCTGACGTCACTGTTAGATGAGATTTTA
>NW_020871610.1:292060-319560 GCF_003789085.1 Penaeus vannamei | reverse complement strand
TGTGTTGTGAATGCGTGTGTATAATTTACTGTACTGCATGTATGTAATATAATCCATTGAAACTATGGAACAAACCTTCGCGTAGGTGAACACACAATCACGGGCGCGTAGATGTGGCAGTGTGGTTAGCTGGTTGTGTGTCAGGGTCACAACCACTATCTGCACTGCTCCCTCTCCGCGACCCCCTGCCGGCGCCCCTGCTCCTCCCCCAACCCACACCCAACACACATGGGTCGCTGGATCGCCTCATCCGGGAAGCATCGCACAAGACCAGATGCACCGACGCTTGGTACGCCTCGACCGGACTCCTTTTGCCCATGGCTTCTCTCTTAATAACAGTTGCTCTACATGCAGGCTTGTGTGTAGAGGATGTAGTAACTTTATTCGCATTTGAGACCCATTCCTTTTTTCGCAACAGCATTGTCTTTTATTCCCGGGTTTTGTTATATTTAAGGAAGATGGAATACGTGTATATTCTTTATCGTGGTTTGAGGTCTATTGCTTGGATTTTATTAGATATTAAATTAATAGTTTGCGTAGGTAGGCAGGGATGAGTCAGGCATCAGTGGGATTTTGTTTTTGGTGTATTTTGAAAGGTTATATATTGGGCAAATTACTTACTAAAGATTTTAGTAGATGAGTTTTTGAGACTACAGAAAAAAAATGGTTTATCTTTAAGAATATCTTTTAAGAATTTGTTATAAGATATTATTTAAATGTGAAAATTCCATTTGCTTCTGTGGCCGTGTAATTATTTTCCAGTTGTACATACATGTATATTATCAGTTTTGAATTCTATCACTCGATACATGTTATTTCACATATTCCTCATATATTCTCCTAATTTCTTTTTTATTTTAATTCTTTTTGACCTTCGTGTTTGTTATTAAAATGACCAACCCAAAAATTAACGACTCTTACTCTTTAATTAAAGACATTACATCAATCCTCCTCTTCTGATCTCATGTTCCTACGTTTCAGGTCGGCGTACGTCTCATACGGTGGCCTGCTGATGCGCCTTCAGGGGGATGCCAACAACCTTCACGGCTTTGAGGTGGACAAACACATCTATCTGCTCATGAAGAAGCTGGCTTATTAGATCACCTGGTGATATCACGCTCAGGAATAAGTCTCGTGTTTTTCTTTGGTATATATTTTGTTTCTTAGGTCTTGATTTTATTTTCAAATCTTTCATGATAGTGATATTTAGGTTTTAAAAGGAATGTCAGCCAGATGCTTTGCAAAGATTAGTTCTTATTCTTTTTCCTTAACCATGGTCAGTTCAATTATGTGATGTAAGAAATGATAGGTTGACAAACAAATCATGTACAAGTTTTGTAATAAAGGTTTTTCAGATAAGTGGTGGCTGTCCTTTATAACCCTTGACTGTACTTTTGCATTTATTTTGTTCCTAAAGAAAAACTAAAAAAGTAGAAAATGTCAGCCTCACCACATCCTACAATACTGCCCACTAAAGATCTGAAATTATATTAAATCCTAAAAGAATGACATCATCTGGCCAAACTGTTACATTAATTGACTAGTGTTTTCGGTAAATTTTTTCTTGGCTCATGAGTGGCAACAATCTGAAACAGTGCCATCTTTAGCAGTTACCAAGAAATACTTTGTTTCAAACTGCTAAATTAATGGTGAGGTCACATTAAGACTTAAAGTTCACTGATTATACACGTTAGAATGTTCTCTTTATTATTTGAGGCTTTCATGAAAATGTAAGACTTGTCACACAGTAGGCACAATAAAATGACAAAAAATGTAAGGGAAAAAAAACAGCATTGAGATTAACAGATTTATTATTTGCTAGTTTTCTTAAATCTGTGTTAATCACCTATTATAGGTTGTGAATATAATAAAATCATATAAATAAAAGGGAAATTATTCCATTATTTGAATATTCAGTAAAGTAACATCTAAAAATAAGATATATACTAAAAACTAATTCTCATTTTCTCATCAATTAAGCCTAACGGAGAAAAAAATCTGAAACAGACAAACAAAATTCCCATCTGCAGAAAATTTTGTCTATCCTAAGTCCTTATCACAAAGGCAAATTCATGCATGGTATGGTATGCAGGCCTTGGATACAAAAAACAACAACACAGAAACTGAATTCAAGAGTCAAAGTATGAACTCGCAATACAAAATCCCTGAAACATTTTGGTCGTGAATTTTTTATTCCTTGTACCTGTGGCTGTTTACCTAACACTAAAATGGAATATCATAGCACCACTACTAGAATAATGTATTGGTTATAATATATAAATATATTTTAGCACATATACCAGTATGTAATTTAATTTGTTTATATATATGGCTGTGTGTAAGAGAGAGCTTGTGTATATGTGCCTGTGTATGTTTAAAGCATGGGTAATTTGCATATTATGCATGAACAATACATGTATTTTGCGTCTGATGAACTAATGCATCAGTTATGACTCCCTTAAATGCTAGTATCAGGTCATTTAAGAAAGGAATCAATAAAATGAAAGTTAATGATATCTAGAATCATCCTAGAAATATCTAAAAATCGAAAAATAGAAAGAGACAGCTATAGAAATACAAAACAAGACTAGTGTGATATAAAGAAAACAGATAGAAAGAAGACAGTATTTAGAAGATAATGCATAACTGTCCACTTTTACAATGGATAGTTAAATTGTCACATACTGCCACTACTTGCCCACCTGCAGTACAAAAAGACTTTCCCAAAAACACTCTTCTAACTCATGTTTACCAGAACTTTCATTCCTATGTACAAAATCTTACAACTCATGCTTTCCTGGTGTTTGCGGGACCTGTCTTCGAGTATATTCACTTCTTTTTTGAGTAGAACTTGGTATTGAGGAGGTGGAGTAGGAGGTTCACATTAACTTTTACTTTGGAGAACATCTTCTTGACTGTAACGCCTTCATACTGAAGCTGTAGTAACTCCTGGAAAGAGATCAGATTGTCGTTTTGATTCATTGTCTTTTTTTTAGTATGATATCACTCTCTACAAGTTCTCTACTTTCAATTGATTTTATTTTATTTAAATATACCAGTAAATATTTTATGAAACAAAACTGAAAATGGAATGGCAAGCTCGTCAATCTTATCAACTTTGGTTCACTTAAAATCAAAATTATCTTGATTCAAATTACTAATATCTGCCTCTCATCACTCTTGAACTGCCCTTAATTCAGAACTCTTACTTCACTTCCTGAAAGAGGAGTATTTAACTCAACACAATAAATGCCATCAGAACTGTACCTGAATATCAATTTCAACAAACTCCATTGGCACCCCCATGAACTTGACCTGAACATGGAAAATACCAGTGGTAGCCAGAGGAGTGATTTCAAATAGCACATTCTTCCTCTGTGTCTCAGGCAGGTCTTCCACCTCCAGCAGTACACCTTTCTCCATGAGTTTGGTAGCCGGGTACTTTATGGTCTGCTTTGAACGTGTCTTCTCACCATTTTGCTTGCTTGAGGCCTGGTGCACATTCCTTGGAAAAAGCGATTCGGGAAATGCAAATAATTTGGGGGTTGATATTTTTTTCACTACTGTTCAGTCTAATCTAATACAGACAACAAAAAAAAAAATATCTGGTTTAGTCTCTATTGCTACAATTAATAACTTGTGAATAAAGTGATACAAATTTTAAGCATAATTAAAAATGCCTCTAGATTAATACACATGCCATATGTACAACCTGACCTACAGGAAATATAAATCAAGTAATTTCTTCACAAATTTTCAAAAGAACAGATTGCAATTGATAATACACACATTTACTAGATCCTTTGTCAAACTTTACCCATGCCATAATTACAGCATGGCCCAAGCACATCACAATATAACACAAACTTACTTATTCTGGCTGCAATATTGGCAAGGCAGGTACTGAGGTAGGTGTGGTATGAATCCAGCTGATCCCGGTAGAACTTTTCTTTCTCCTCTAACTGTTTAGCTGTCACTAGTAGTCTCTGCAACTCCTATATGCCAAGAAATATTCATATAAAAATATGAAAAATAAAAAGAGGGTATGAAAAAAGGGAGTAGGAGTAAATTCTTTTGACTGAGTTATCCAACAGTTACTAATTAGGTGAGCATCATGTGACATTGAATATTATTCTTAAAAACAACCATAACCATACGTTTCAGCCATAATGACGGCTAGTGAAATTCATAATTTACCTGTCTGGAACTGAAAAATATACACTATTTTGCATATCAAAAACACTAAAACAAGCAGCATCCTCACATTCTTCGAGATATTCTGTGTTGCCGCTGATTAACAATGTCACTGGCAATTGCATTCAAGAGGGTCTGGTAATTGTCTGACGACTAGTCAGGCCCTGATTTTCTAGCCTGCGCAGGTTGTGGGTCAGACGGGTTTTAACCTCGTGCAAGCTCACCCTGGAAATTTGTCATGGTAAACAGACTTGTTAGCAAAACTATTATTCCCAGCTACATCTGAACCTTGGAAGAAGAAAGTCAGAAATTATGGAGGATAGTAAACATTCAGATAAAAGTTATTCCCAAAAGAGGGAATGATGGGTGATTAGACATTAAATATCAAGGTTAATATTCACATCCATACTAGTTGTCTAAAGTTGTAACCCAATAATACGGGAATAACAAAGCAATTGGCAGTCTAATTGTGGTATGCAGCTGCAATTGCAATAGTATTCATTTTCAGTCTTTCCTTGAGTTCATATATGCTTTTTTATTCTATTAGAAATTATCATGTAAACATTTAGTACTCCTTAACCCACTGGATCCAGATACTTCCCTGCCATCACTTACAGGCTGTGTATTGTGTTTTCTGAAAATAGTCTTACATAAGGGGCCAAGATGGGTGTGTGGCTTGTAAGCTGGGTGCACATGAACACTTTTTTTGCTTTTTACTATTTTCTAATGTCTATATTTTTCATTTGATTTGCTTTATCCAGAAAGTAAGACTGTTTTCCTTGCACAGATTTCATATCATCTCTATTGGTAGTCCATAACTCAGTGCAATAGTAATAGCAATAAGTAACATTTTATTTTTATCATTTTTAAATATTTCATAAAAAGATTATAAAAAAAAAAAAAAAAAAAAAAAAAAAAAAAAAGTTAAATAAATATTTGATACACTGCAACTGAGAGAATTCATCTGTAAAATAAAACACCAGCTGGAAGCTTAACCACTTTCACCTCACTTCATGATTCATAATCCAGAGGGTGTTGGTAACCTACTATGAAGGGGAAATAGAATTTCTAAATATAGATATCAATCACTCTGGACCTATACTCAACCTTACCCAATACTCTGAATTTAAGTGGAAGATACCCACAATACCCAAGACAAAAAATTAAGTAATTAGAAAGAAAATGTGGTCAATGCAAAACCTCCAAACAGGTATCATTAAACCCAGGCTAACCGTAAGCCCTACCTGGTCTCAGCAAGGAAGGAGTTGGAGCGGTTGAGTGCCGTGTGGTTGAGCTTGGGCTTGGTGCTCTTGCCGGGTGCGTGTGTGGATGATGGAGCGGTACCTTTCCTCTTGTGGTGACAGAGTTGGTCCCGTCACCAGCTGCCCAATGGAACTTCCTTCCACACACCGAAGCACATCTACCAAGAGCTGCTTTGTCCTGTTGAGGAGAGCAATAAAGAACGTCACACAAGTTATCGTGTCTCTTCTATGTTTACAATATTCAGCTACCTTTCCTAATGTTTACCTTTCTCCTTATCTATCTATTTACCTAATATCTATTTGCACATATAAATAGATATCTATGCCTTCAACCTTTTCTTCTATTCTTAGAGTAAATGTGACGCTTACCTGCTGAACATTTTGTTGGAATCCTTCGAGTCCTTTTCTTCTGCCGTTTCTGTCACATCAAAACTTGTTGATGAGTGCCAGACACACTTTCCATCCTGCCTACTGTCCGGAGCATGATTCTGGGTACAAGGATATTTTTATTAATAACAGTAAATCATACTATATCTATCACATACATTTTGTTTTGTTCAGCTGTTTAATTCTTATTCAACTCTTCTGTCCCCTTTCTACATTATTCATCTATTTCTCCCGCTATTTCTTTTCCTGCCACCTACCTAGAGCCTCTCCCACGAGGGCATGGACTGGAGGGGTCTCTCCCCAAGGTCAGAGAGTAGGACATGGAGAGGGTCGTTGCTGTCTGGGGCAAGGATCTCCTCATGGTCCAGCAGGAGTTGGTGGGTCTCACAGATTTCCTGTAAATGATACGCTCATCAGGACCTAGAGGTTGTTGAGGATTTTGTTTGTCGAGATGCATAAATTTCCTTATTGTGCAAATGAAAAACTGTTTATTCCTGTGACAAGTGAAAGTTATCATATATAAATACTTTCTTTTGATATTTAAAGGATGCTGTTCCTAAAATGCTTCCATTATTTATCAGCAATCATGTTATAATGAGTGTAGTGGTGTTCTTTTCTCATGCTATTAAATATAAAACACGCTTAACCTTATGCTAGACACAAACAACTGTAGGCATTCCCCATCACCTTCAAAAACTATCTTAGTCTGCCTAAAATCTAACATACACGAAAACACACACCTGGATTGTGATGTAGATGGTGGGTTTGACAATAAGCGTTGGCCTCGGAGTATTGGGTGACGTTGTACACAGTCTCTGGTTCCTCTACCTCACAGCAGTGACGGAAGAAGTTCTTGAATTTCTCATGGCACTCGATTATGAAGGGTTCAGGCACTTCAGGTGTGATTGCCTCGTCGCCAAATCCTGGCAAGAGAAAGAAGAAAGTTATCAAAACAGAAAAGAACAATAACAGAGCATGAAATCAAGAGAATCTGTAATACCATTAAAAGCTACAGCCAAAAGAGAATGTAAAAAAAAATAAATAAATAAATAAAACTAAAAATAACTATAACTAAACTGAATAACAAACATTTAATCCAAGTAGCCAGTATGAGATCAAGTAAAAGAACCAAAATTAGACAAAATAGAACAAAAAAATGGTACAGAAAAAAAAAAAAAAATACCTCAGCACCAAAAATACTTCCTTTATCAACTCCTTGTTCTAAACGGTGCACACACTGCCATCTATGACAAACCTTTCTTAGATGCAGCAAACTGCAGGATCTTGGCTATGCTGGCCAGATTTCTGCGTTGATTATTGTTCAGCTTTTGGTCAGGTGAAACTGTTACTATATCAAAAGCATCTGGAGCTACAATGGCCGAGTTGATGTATCTGTAGTAGACAAGGTTTCCTACAACCTGCATAGGATATATGTTTATAATTAGTTCAATCAATCTTTTATATTAATTAACTACATATCATGATAATAAAATCAATCAATCTTTTATATCAATTCACTACATATCATGAAAACACCTCAAACTAATATAAGAGATTTTAGTACCCCTATCAATACATAAAACTTTAATGCACTGGAAGTTCTTTCCAAGTCTCAACACATTTAAAAAGAGGTCTATACACGACCTTCAAGATCTCTTTCTCGGGTATGTGAGGAAAACGCCTCTGAAGAGCCTGTCTCATGACCTTTGCCATGTAGAGCATGGCATAAGGTATAACATCTCTGTTTGTTGTGATCTGGTCGCAGAAGGCTAGAGTAACCTCCTTCAGCGTGGTGATGGCCTGTGCCAGCCTCTTCTGAACTTCTGGGTACTGAAGAGCCTGATCCTGGTTGACAGTATATGGCAATCCACTGCAACAACAAGAAAACCATTCCATTTTTCTCATGCATATTCTTAAAAATCAATGATGGTATAACTAATCTCTTTGATTTAGCTTTAACAACATTACTGAGCATAACACACTAAAGTGAGCACACAACATTATCTAAATCATCATTGAGCCTACAACTGTTTTTTCAAATTTTGTAATGCATATGCCTGTAAGCCTGCCTGTCTCTATGACTTAGCTTAACTGTCATTCTTTGCTTTATAAAATTCATTGTACACAAACTGCACTGCCAATAAACAATGGAATTGATAAGAATTTAGAGATATACAAAGAACCAGTTAGAACTCCATCAAGACCTGTAACCTCCAAATCCCAAGTACTCTCCTTCCTACCTGGCCTGTCCAGAATGCATCTCAAGCTGATTGATCCAGCTCTTATAGATATCCACAGGATTGGTGTTGATCTGCATCCCACTATCACCCAGAATCTGCATATATACACACAAGTATTATCATCTAGAATATTCATTTTCAAGTGCACTAAATTGGCAATTTTTGTGTCATACATAAAATAAACACATTGCTCTCACCAAATATAATATCATATTTCAATCATTAACATAAAACATCCCCAGGAAAGTAATTATTTCACCATTACAAATAATCAAATATTACTGATCCTTTACCCTGTGGATGAGCGGGCCAAGCATGTCCCGAAGTGAAGCTTGTCCTGCACCTTTCCTGTTAAATGACACTATCATCTTCACTACTAATGGGTTTCCTGAGACAATGTCACTTAGACGAAGAACTTTGCATCTGTAAAAGAAAAACAAAAATATTTCCACTTTTCTCTCTTTATGTCTCTCACTATCATAATTAAACATTCACAAACCAGTTAAAATATAAAAGAGATGGCACCCAAAGCAGTCCTAAATATAATAAAAAACTAATAATCAACCTTATTTCCTCCTCCAATGCAGTCTTGAAAAGTTTTAGGAGCAAGAAGTTGTCACGGTCATTGGCTCCGTAGTTGTAGAGGGTGAAAATCACATTTTCTATGAACTTTGTGGTCTTGCCGGGAGGAATTGCGAAAATGAGGGTAGCCAAGTAGTGCGGCTGAGTCTGGAGAAGGTAGAAGAGGTGCTGGTAGGATAGCAGCTTCTCCCTTGACTCCTTCTTGAAGGCCTGTTAATAATAATAGGATTACCTAGAAGATTTGTGAATCCTTGTGATATAAAAATAGAAATATACACATCTCATACATAAGCAAATAAAGACCTAAAAACAATTGCCATTATAGTTATTGGTACCTTAAGACCTCGCTGTGTTCTCATAGAGCCATACTTCAGGGTATCTTTAGAGCCTTTCCTGCTCCTCCTTGTTTTAGTTTCTGGCACATTTGGGTTCACATTCTCCTTGTCAGCTGGAAGCACATCCTGAAAAATACATCCAACTGGATTACAGATTGTCATAACATTGTTAAAAAAAAAATAGAACAGCTTATCAAGTAACTTAAAAAAAAAGTATAATAATAAAAATAAAAATAATAATAATAATAATAATAATAATAATAATAATAACAAATACATAAATGAATAAAAAATGAATAAAATATTAAATTATAAAGCAAAACCTATATTTTGAAAGTTTATGAAATGCACCAGTTCCATCTCTATACAAAAAGAACACAGCTAAATGCCATAGATATCCCTTCCATATATCACCAAACATCCTGAGACCTATAAGTATCACTTCTAAACTTTTGCCCAAAGGCTTAAACAACTAATCCACTTTGGCATTGCTGAACCATGTGATACCTTCGACTTTGGGCGGTTCAACTGGTCATGTACGCTCAAGTCTGGCCGTAAGCATGGCTATCTGGGACAAATCGATCACTTTGATGCAAAATCTGGGGGCTGAGGGGAGCCAATGTTAATGCAATGAGAGCATCTTTATCCTTGGGTTACTCCGGGCTTTCCAGGGCAATGTCTAAAATTCACTTAAGGAAATTATAGTATCAATAAAGTCAACAAAATTTTATATAAAACATTATGAATTAATTATCACAAAATTTGAAATGCGAAACGGAATAAGTTCTTGTGCTCTATGTTGCTCAAGTGAGAAGTACTATGGGCGGTGTAATTCAAGCAAGAGGCATGTGGAGTCTATTACGTTGGTGCTTTTAGCAGTTGAAACAATAAAACACTAGAAGTCAGGTCCTAGACGAAGATAAGGCCAGTTGAACCACCCCTTTAATGTACAACAGCCTTACCTGCAACGTAATGCGGTTGTGAACAAGGAGTCCGATCTTCACATCCAGCTCATCCACCTGTGTCTCCAGCTGATGGGTGTGTCTTATTGTCTTTACCATGTCGCTCTTTGTACGCTGTAAATACACAAATTATAATCACTAAGAATCATTAGAAGTAAAGCATTAGTTATTTTGTATGGCAAGTCAAGACATTTACACAATTTAACAAACCCATTCTGGATAGCAAGTGACATGGAAACCCAAAACTTGGGTATGAAAGAACAGTAACAAACAAATGTTTCCTTCCACTGAACTGATCATTATATCATATATACAATATTACCTAAATTAGGTAATCCAAACTAAAATATGAAGCCCTTAAAAATACTACTAATAAAAAATCGAACTACAATCTTACAAAAGAACAGGAACTATACAATAGTCAAGTCTTTCCCTATTGTTTCTATACTTCTTTCAGTTACCTGCAGTTTGAACTCTTCATCCAAGTCCTTCTCAGACACATCCAACAGATGGATGAATTTGCAGATGACAGATAGTGGTGGGTTGGCTTGGTGGGTGAGGGAGCGGAGATCCACTCTAGCCTTGTGTGCTCGCCATGCTCTTTGGATCACTACTACCTGCCTCTCCTATGGATATAAAAAAACATGAAATCTAATTATTACAAATCTTTGAATAATTACAAACCAATAACAGAACTTACTACTCCATAAAGAGCTTTATAAAGTTATGAATTGTTGCAACAATAGAGGAACCATTAAAAAGGTACAAACATGTTCATTGAAGTGTTGAGACAGCTTATTTATCCTCCTTCTGTGAAGCCAACTCCGCACTGCTCTCTGAATAACGATGACATACGGCTCTGACATCCTCAGGGCTTGGCAGTACATGACGTACATTTTCCGGGCTCTTACCATACGCCACAAGCCTAAAGGAGAAATTACATGACTTACATACATTGATGCTTATTACCAATCATAACATATATGTGAAAACAAAAATATAACTTGACTACAGGATCTGGGTGATATGGATGTTCTCATGATTGAAATATTGACCAAGGGGCTGTGAAAGGAATATCTTATCATGGAAATATTTGGCTGAGGGCTGGGATGTCTTGCTATGGTAAATAGTTGCCAAGCAGGGTGTGATGGGGACCATAAATGCATAAAGCTTTTGGAGGATTAACCAGTTGGATCCGGTTGTGTTGTGGAAATAACTGTGCAGAAAATATGGCCAGTGGGTTACGCAAGTAGCCAACATCCCAGGCATGCAGCACGTAGGCCAGGCACCCACGAACACCCATGAACGATAACAAGACTTCGTGCCTCTCCTTTTGCGTAAACTTGTTGTTTTTTTTTTTTTTTTTGCCATATTCCAATGTCCATATTTGGCCATTGGTGGCCAGGAATACAATGCACAGCATGGAAATGGTGTCCTTCCTGGAGCCGGTGCTATTCCAGTCACTGCTTAAGCACATTACATTCCACATTCGTCAAATGCAAAAGCCCCTTCTCAGCACCAAATGAGTCAAATCACACTCCAAGAGGTTTGTGCACTCATGGCAAACCTTTTCTGTCACCTGGGCCTTTGCTCATGACAGCAAGTTCACGTCAACCAGCACACAGCCATTTTGTCCAATGACAGCATGTTCACATCACCCAGTCCTCAGGTGATGTGATGAGATGTGATTTTTCCATGGCAGGAGAATATCATCATCCGGATCATAGGGGTTAAGGAAGGAGCTCCTGAGACATTTCTACCAGCCTGCAAGTCATCCCTGGGATAGCGCTGGCTCCAAGGAGAAAACTATGTCCATGGGCAGGAAACTATTCTTGCTAGTCATTACCTGCAGTGCAGGATATTTTATGGAAAATTGAGTACTAATTAAAATAACTAGCACAATGATAGACATCAGAAAATGGCAATACAGCCAAAGCATTTTCCAACATACGGGGTAATAGCATTACTAAGAGGAAGCAAGGAGTCTTCATACTGCACAAATGTTCTTGTGTGTCAGGTCTACATGCCACACACCCAGGAGAGTCCTCACTCAAGTACTCCTAGTGGCCGGATTTTACCAAAGCAAGGCACCCAATCCAACAGATTAAATAATATGAGCAGCAGAGAACTGACAAAACAAACCTGTATTGCTAAGGCTGCAGCTTTTAATCTGCTTATTCTCTGGCGCTGCAACCAGCCACGTGCTCTGGCCTGCAGTCGCACCATTAATTGGTCCAACTGAAAGAATTTGAATAATGAATAATTGTTTTTTTTTTCAAAAGATGGTGAGATTAAGGATACATATAAATATATGAATAATACTAGAGAATATCCTATTAATGTTTTCTTTTATAAGATACAGTCTTATGACTGCATCTTATAAAAGTTTCCTTTTTGCTTTTTTCATACACAAAGAAAGACACAGAATATACATTCAGTCAATAAGCACTTCTAGTAAAACATTTCTTTTAAAAACTAAATCAATCATTCTTAGCTCTTCCAAAAAGTCATCAAACTTTTTCCATATCTGTCTCATCTATCTACAAAAAATCAGTCATTCATCAATCAATCAATCATCAATAAACTGTCCCCACAACAAGGAAATCTAACCCTTTTGTTGTTGGCTTCCTGCTGCATGATGACCATTACAGCATCTTCCAGGTCGACCAAAGTCAGGTAGCGGCTCTGGTGGGCCATCACCACTTCCTCTGGCTTCTCCCACTGGTATCCTCCATTCGCGAGATTCAAATATACCTTGAAGACATGAACTGTGAGTGGCACTGGAAGGAACTTCAATACAAATGTTCTTTGGTATGATAACGATAGATACAGTAATGTGCTGTCAATTGGCTTCCAGTAATTTCAATAACTTTTATATATCTAATGGCTATACTTCTTCCCTTCACTGGAAACAATATTCTTTGAAATTTATCACAGCATCACATCTAATGAAGCACAAAAAAGTGCAATGACAGCACTGATTTATAATGGTAAGACCCATCCCTCTTATCAAAGTTAAAAGTTTATTCGTACATGTGAAAAAGCAGGAAAGTGAAGTAAGTGAAAAGTGACAAGGAAAAATGACATTCATTATAACGACCTTAAGAAATACAGACCTTAGACCCATCAGTGAGGGAGTAGGGGATCCATGGACATGTCACGGTGGAACTCTCCTTTTCTCTGTATGATTTCTTGAGCATTGTCAGTACTCCTAAGAGGTGGCTCTTTTGAATGCGAAGGTGTGCTAAATCTGGAGACCTGGAAAAAAGAAGTTACATAATTAGTTCTTCCCAAATCTCAATAACAATTTTCACTCAATTTTCCTTAACAAAGAATTTGTACTGCTCCATTGAACCCGCAGCAATTTTCCCTTGGATGTGCAGTATTAAAGACGGACAAGGTCAGAAAATAGCTAACCTGAGTATGTCTACAATGGCCGAGTCATTCCCATCCACCATGGCAGAGTTGATCCCAGCTAGCACACTGGCGGTGTTGGAGGACTCCTTCGAATGCCTTTTTACCGCATTCACTACTCTACTATGTCCTCTATCCACAGCTCTGCAGCACTGTCACCAAGCATTTCGCATTTTGTAGTCTTTAGCAACTGAAAATCAAAAAAGAAAAATCAGGTGCTGGTTTTGACATCGTGTGAAGGTGCGGGTTATCTTTTAACATGCCAGTAAAACAAGAACATAAAGACAAAACCAATGAACTAAACAAACATCAGAATACCACCATACCTTGAGGAGCTGGTAATAGTGGAGAGAATCTGTGGGTGAAAGAGAGGGCAGCTGGAGGGCTGGGTGTTGGAGGGCGATCATGGTATCTTGGACTCCACCCGCAATGACTGCCTCATTCACACCTGTCAAGGCTCCCACCTCTTTGGATGATGATGATCTATTTTTAGCACACTAAATATGATGGGGTAATAATATAACATATTGGCAAGACACTTTTACAATAAGCCCTAACAAACATGGTTCTAAAACATTTTCAATTATATGCCACATATCCCAAGAAAACAAATTAAGAGTATTTTGTTTCAGAACTCACTGTCATTAACTTCTTGCAACCTGTCATTGACTTCATCTATAACTTGCTGGAGGTCAAGGTAGGTCAACAGGGTACAAACTTCCCCTGATGCTATCTTTGCCTGGCGCGCCTCATGTAGGGATGAGAAATACTCCCGGGCATGACCGCGTTCCAAACCCTGAGAGTAAAATTGATAATTAGGGAAGGCATTAAACAAGGGCAGTCTCAAGGTTATCAGGAGGGATGCAAAAACTGGGCAAGTCTCAAGGTTATCAGGAGGGATGCAAAAACTGGGAAAAAACATCATGGGCCACTGTGTTGGCTAATCACAATTTTTTTTTGGTGGGGGGAGGGGGGGGATGAGTGTCAATAGTTGGGAAACTCTGTCTAAAGGGAAATAAGGTATGCAATGCACCAATATTTTATTTAACTTAAAGATATTAATGCCTTTATATCAAAAGCAAACACTATTTTATTGACAAAATGCAAATAGCATTCCTACAAAAGGAATCTTTATCAAAAATGGGTCTATTTTCTCTTCATTACAAATAAAACTTGTAGATAGTAGCTAAAAGATACCTAGTTTTTAAGCATTCAGGCCCCCCCAAAAAAAAAAAAAAAAAAAAAAAAAAAAAAAAAAAAAAAAAAAAGATTTCAGATCTATAACACTAACCTGTACATGTGTCTGTGGGTCGGAAAGGTAATGCCAGACCTCTTCAGGGTTGTGGGTGTCCAGGGCAGCATTAACCCTTGCAACAGCTGACAGCATGCGGACACCTCCTTGGATTTCTTCCAGGTTCAAATCCGCCTGAAATCCCAAGGTACCATAAGTACATTGCTATGCAATTCTACCAGCAATACTCAAGTGCTTCAGAATTATAGGTTATCATGCTTGGGAGAAAGAAGAGAAGGAGAGGAGAAAGAGAAAGTGGTGGTGGCAGAAGATGAGGAGGAATATGGCAAGAATTAGATTGAGCCAAGAAAAGAAGGAGAGGAAGAATTTGAATAAGAGGAGATAAAAAGCAAATTAAGAAAGAGAAAGACACTGAAAAATAGGAAAAATCTTACTATTTCATTGAATTAGTTAAATAAAAAAGCACCTTTCTTTAACCTCAAATAAAGCTATAAGGATAGCAAATACCAAGTAGCTAAGCTATTTTTAAAACATTATAAACAAATTTAAAAAACATATGAACAAAAAGTTATTTGAAAAAAAACATCTTTTATCATGTAACAATTTTATTCCAAGTGCCTACCTGCGCATCAGCACGAATGGCAGCCATCTCTTCATGATACAAAGGAGCGCCAAAATCAAGCAAGGTAGGTATGCTTGGCCCCAAAGATTTCAAATACTTAAGAGTCTCCTGGGGTGTGCCCTCTTCCAGGCTTCTATTCACTTCTGCCAGCCCTTGCAACACTAAAAAGAGAGACTGGATGTAAACACTGCACCAATAGACAGCTTTTTGACAAGCATAAACATACCTCAACCCTTTATTGCCCAGTTTAGACTCCCTTTCACTGGGACAAAATAAATGAGAGCAGCCAAGCTCAATTGGCTGTAAGTTTTCTTTCCTACTTTTCTTAACGGTGTAAGATCATGACGAATATGCCATGGACATTACAAAGATACTTGTGAATTTGTGGGGTGGGCAAATGGTGAATCAGTTCCATGAAAGCAAAATTGCATATGCTATGGTAACTGCAAGGGACCTTTATCTGGTAAATACAAGTCTCAAGACTTTTACCTATGTGGGAAAAAAAAAAAAAAAAAAGCATTAAAATATCACACAAGCACATCTATACTCACATTTTAGTTTTGATAGAGATTCTTCATTCACTGACGCGATGATGGCCTGTACGGAAGATTTGCTCAGAATTGTGGGCAAGAGTGACACATTGAGGCTATGGTTAAAGCTTTGGTTCCCTCCCTGGGTCTCCTTCTCCTCTAGTTCCTTTGCCAGTGCTTTCAGGTATTCTCCTGCAAAGTCTGGTTTGACTCCCTGTCCGTGAAAAGAAAGCCATTGTATTTTGCTCATTACCAGATTTTGATTTTGATTCTGATAGCCTGTTTTGCTTATTGAAGTCCAAAAGCATAAGGAAAGTTTGTCAATTTAGGTAATAACAATACTAACATGTGGTATCAATGGAGAAAAAAAAAGAAACTAGAGCCATGGAAATGCTAATAGAAACAGACAAAATAGAATAAACAGACATTATTCTAATGAGAACTTCTGAAAAACAAAAGGATCATGTCACAACAACCATTCTATAGACATGTTGCCGGACTAACTACAAGTCCAGAATTAATACTGAGGGACTCACCTTCAGCCCTAATACAGGGGATGTGAGAGCTTTAAACAAGGCATTTGTGTTCTCCTTGACTGCATCTTCACTCTTTCTACGGCACAGAAAGCTGTAATGTTTAATATGATGGTTAACGAAATGAAATCCCAGAATTTAAGTCATATTCTAATAATTTTGTTGTCTGTTTATAGGTATGATATATCTCTTCATATAAATAAATATACTGAATATATACATATATATATTCTAACAGTACATGACCTAAATTCTTGAAAGAAATACTTGCCATTAACATAGCTGATATGGCCTTGGATTTCAGCTTGGGTTAGCAATTCATCGTAGGCATCCGGTATGTAGTCTTGGTCACGACTCTGGAAAATGTAATTTATATTATGAAGCTGGAAACGCAATCGTTTTTCGAGTCAAACAAGGGTATTATCATGGATGATAAATAAAAACACGGTGTAGAAGGCAGAGGAAGAACCAGAAGAGAGAAAAAGATATGAAGTCATACCTTGTTTATCGCCATCTCTTTTTTGTGCATCTTGGCATCAGAAAGACACTGGAGATAACTATCTGCATTTTCGTCCAAGACCTTTTCCAAGTGACAGGTGGGGTTCCTTAAGGTACCTAACAGCTCTGAGTCCTCCTGTCAGGAAAGAGTTTGGTTTAATATTATAGAATCTTTAAAAATATGATAACAACAATTACATCAACAATAACAATAAAAATTATATATTTTTTTCCAGAATCAATTAAAATCAATGAAAAACATGATAGTCAACCCTTCAATAACAGTATTAGTGTAAAATATTTTATCAAGCCTTTGCAAAGAAACCTATATGGTAAAATATCTCGACGATCAACAAAAAAAATAAATTCCTGCACGCATTTTCAAAATCTAAGAAAAGCAACAGATCATACCCCTTTTTCAATGGCTTCATTAATAGCAATGATTGCAGCATGCAACGCAGCTTCATCCACAGGTAACTCGTTTGCAAGGATACCTCCAATCTTGCCAAACTGAGGCAACTGACAGCCATACTTGCTAAGTTCTTTCATCATTGCCTGCATTACTTCCTCTGCAAAAGCAATCCATTAATTACTTCACATCTTTAGGTCAATATAGAATAGGATTACAAATGAAAAAGTATCATTTACAAATATGCTATCATTAGGTAGTTGCATTGTTTACAGAATATAATATACCTTTTTATAACTAGAATCCAGACATAAATTACCATAACTTACCTGAGAAATTGACTTTGCCATATAAGTTCTGGATCTGGGGAGCAATGCCTAAACGGAAAAGGTACAAACTGAGGGCATGAAGGCAGAAAACAACACGGGGCATGTTCTTTCGGTCATACACATCAGTCGTCTCGGGGTAGAAGATCTGTAACATCAGACAGAAACGCAATGAAATGTAATCATCTGACACCAAGTTTATTACACTTTTGATATATCTTTCAAATTACATATTCTCTATCTGATGTACAAAAATACATACACTGGGTAGCTTTATTTCTCCAGAGCTTTGAGAAAGTAGTTAATATTATCTGTATGCCTGAAGGTCAACCCATGTGACCGGTATCTTGCAAGATCTGGGTCATAGATCCTCCGGAGTGGCACGGTCTCTGGTGCAAAGAAGTGGGCCAACTTAGCCAGGTAGACTCCATGGCGCAACTCCTCTTCCAAGTCTCCAGCCTCTGGAAGTTCCTCGTTGATGCAGGCTTCCATCCAACTGTCCACAAAAAGTAATGGTAAGCTGACTGAAATTATGACCCCCTCGTCTCTTGCCCTTACGAATAGGCTTATAACATCAACTTTAATTGGCTAAGAAAATTCTAGATAATGTAACCTGAATGGTTGGTTATGTGATATGACCAATCATTCTGTATATGCTGTGTATTATACATTTCCTGCACTAAATCAAGGATCTCAAGACAATCTTTTTTATATCATGCAAACAAAAGCCGAGACATTAAGCCACTTACTTCTTGGCCTCTTCTAAGTGACACAAGTACTGGTATGAAATGTTCTTGTGGCGCTCTGCATCCATGTCTTGGGCAGAGAGGCAGCCATCCTCCCCACCTGCAAGGAATGGAAGGACTGAATGATTTAGGGGAGAGGGAGACAGAGAGGGAGACGGAGAGGGAGAGGGAGAGGAAGAGGGAAAGGAATGGCAGGGAAAGGGGTGGGAGATAAAATGGGAGAGAAGGTAAAGAAAGATGAAGTGTGTGCAAGGGTAAAAGATAGAGGGAGGGGAGAGGGAAAACGGGATAGAGGAAGAGGGAGAGGGAGTGATAAGGGAAATAGGAGTGGAGTGGGAGTGGGAGTGGGAGTGGGAGTGGGAGTGGGAGTAGGCATGGGAACAGGAGTAAATGGGAGTAGGAGTGGGAGTAGGCGTGGGAGTGGGAGTAGGTGTGGGAGTAGGCGTGGGAGTGAGAGTAGGAGTGGGGTAGGTGTGGGAGTAGGCGTGGGAGTGAGAGTAGGAGTGGGAGTGGCAGTGGGAAGGAGAGGGTAAGGGAAAGAGAGATGAGGGAAATGAGAGTGGGAGGAGGAAGAAGAGAGAGTCCACAAGAATAGGGATAAGGATAGGGAAAGCAAGGGAGAATTCAGAAAGTGAAGTGACAAATAAACTCATACTCTCAACTAGAAACTACATCACCTGTCACTAAAATACTTATTATCCATACTTTCCTAAGGTCATCTATGTCATTATTTTCACCATTACGATTATCATTATTATCCCTTTCACTCATTATTTTCATCATTATCATTAACAATCTTCTTATAGCCACTGTTACTGATATCAAACATGATATGAATACCATCAACTTTAAATGTGATAAGAACCAAGTCTTTTTGCATACTAGATAACATTTTATTTCAATCACAACTTTAAAAAATCATTCATCAATTAGTTAACGTTAATGAAGCACGTCATAGAAGTATAATAAATATTATAATACCGGTAAAGACAAAAACAGCTGATTCTGGGGCAAGTTCAAAACATTGATAAATTACGATATGTTTACTTTAAACACACATAATGTCATGTTTCCTTACAAACTAATATTCTGCTATTACTAATATGTGCATTGACATGAGAATTAATTTATTTTTAGTTGTTCTGAAATATTAAAAGAATGTTACTTCTTCCTGCTACGTGTTGATCAGCTGATCAGGGTCTGAAACAAAAGTTCTGTTTAATATGATCTCCTCGAGTATTATCCTCCTAAAATATCCTAATCTACTTAACCATAAACTTACCTCTCTTCTGGAAGGCCATGCCGCCTGCGTATATCCCCAAATACCGCCAAAATCCGACACAAACTCAAGCAAAACTTTCAAACACAGACGTTCCCCTAAACCGCCATGTCTTCATAAGAGGCGCTCTCGACGCTGATTGGTCGAGGGCGTTTGGCACCCATTGGTCGGGCGAAACTCGGAAGCTGATTGGTCCGTTTAGAGTGAAAGTTCTTTTTGCTTTTAAATCACTTTAATTCCCTCTGAACTGATTTTTTATTGCCGCAACGGGATTTTTTAAGTATAGGAAGTGTTTAGATAAAACTCTTCCGTTGGTTAGTATTCCGTAGTTAGACATTAGACTCATGATACAAACGGGAAGCAATTTGCGAATGAAATGTCCTTGGGCTCAATATACTTTTTCATGCATCATAAGTGTAGCTATGTCCTTTGCACTGTCCTGATATACATAATAATAGTGCAGATCCTGAATGGTATAACGTTCAGCATTCCGGTTAATGATGACAAAACCGGATTCAGTCACAAATCTTCATCAAGAACATGTTTCTTAAAAAAATAAATACAGATCTAAACTGAAGATACATAGGCCTATATAAACCCATGCTCTTCAAATCCATCATGACAGCCTGGCATGGTAATTAAGATACACCCATGAAATCTAATTAATTCAAGTATAGCCATTCCTACACGTAACTACTACAACAAAGTAAAGGAAATAGTTCAGTAACGGTCTTGGCGCGTCACTTTGATAATAGGCTTTGCGCTTATTTTTTTCTCTTTTCTTTTTTTCTTGCAGTGTTATCGCTATGATAATCAGTGGTGATATGGTGATAGTGGTATTGTAATTTTATCAATAATGATGTCAGTGATAGTAATGGTAATGATAACATTATGAACATTAAGAATGATAATCTTATGGATATTAAGAATGATGTCAATAATGATGATAACATTATGATGATGATCAGAACTTTGATGATAATCGTAATGGTACCAGTGATATTAATGATGATATCAGTAATGATAATAATGATAACATCAATCATTATTTTTGAATTGGTGATATTAATGATATTGATGATGATAGTGATGGTGATGATAATTACACCAATAATGACTGTAGCGAATTGAATATTACTACTACCATAGCATTTATCCTAACTTTAAATTTACTATCATCATTACAGTTGTTATTACAATTATTATTATGTTAATTCTATTGCCGCTATAATTGTTACTGTTACTATTACTCTTATATTCAGCATTATCATAGCCATTTTCATCATTACCATTACCACTATGATAATTATTAATTGCCGTTTTTCATATCTATCAAAAACACTACTGTCATCAACAGTATTATCATTATTATAAATTGCATCCTTACTGTGCTTATTATAAAAAAAAACATTATTGATATCATTATTATCATTGTTATCATTACATTTTCGTGTGCTTATTTATGATGTGCCAATGTTAAAGCTCTCTCTCTCTCACTCACTCACTCTATCTTCTCTATCTCCCTCTCTCTCATATATATCTCTATCTCCTCTCTCTCTCTCTCTCCCCCCCTCTCTATCTATCTATCTATCTCTATCTCTATCTATCTCTATATCCATCTACCTATCTATCTCCCTCTCCCTCTCCCTCTCCCTCTCCCTCTCCCTCTCCTCTCCCTCTCCCTCTCCCTCTCCCCTCTCCCTCTCCCTCTCTCTCTCTCTCTCTCTCTCGTCTCTCTCTCTCTCTCTCTCTCTCTCTCTCTCTCTCTCTCTCTCTCTCTCTCTCTCTCTCTCTCTCTCTCTCTCCCTCTCCCTCTCCCTCTCCCTATCCCTCCTCTCTCTCCTCTCTCTCTAACGGATTCACTCTTTGGCGGCGAGGGCGAAAGAAGGGTTTGTTTATCTTAAGTAGGTGAAGGAGAAGGAGTGGGTGCCAGAGGTGTTAGAGGGGATACTTGAGAAAAAAATCTTTGTTATTTAGATGTATGTTTGTTCATTTTCGTCACAGAATATACATGTGACTATATAATTTGGTTTATATGGCGTATATGATCATTTACTGAATCGTTTTGGTGGTATGGTAACTTAATCTCTCTTTTTCTCCTCTCCTCTCTTCTTTTTATTTGTTTCGCCTTCATCCCTCATTTACTTTCTTCTTTCTCTTGAGCAATAAATACTCAATATGTAACCTCGGCCCTCACAAAGACATGCAACGGACATCAAGGAACAACAGTGCAACTATCAACTGCACAGCAGCCCGTTGAGTCCTTAACAATCATTTTCTTGAATCTCGAGTACCTATTAACCGATTCATTTAATCAGTGTATTTATTACTATTCGAATTTCTATTCAAACTCAAAGTCTATCCATATGCTAGACATCTACGTCCTTTGAGGATATTACGTACATTTGAAATAGTTCCACTTGGGCGTAACATGAACCTAAAAGGAAATCAATATTCAGTGACGCCCACCCTGACCTATAACCGAACGCTTCCCCACGTTAAGTAGATCAAGACAAATGTTCTGCTATGTGATTCCGTGGCTTAAATTTCAATAATAAATGGAAACTAATTCAATTCACTGTGACACGTAGGTAATAACCTAATATGCTCGTGGGTTCCGAGTCAGCTTAATCTCACTTGTTGAAAAAATTCTCTCTCGTATACAAAACATAGCTTCAGGCCGAGGCTTGAGGGCGAAATCCCAGGTAAGGAAAGGTCATGCAGCATTATGAAATTGTGGCAAAAAAGGTAAAGCATTGGTTAAGTAGGACAGAATATGCTAGATGTGAAAGGTTGTAGAACGCTGTAGGTTAGTATGGTAGTGAAAAGGGTAAAGAGGGAAGAGCAGAGTACGAAGGCCGTCCATGACTGACACAGAGCCAGCCTTTCATCCTTTGAGCACGACTCTCACGTTGTAAGCTGTGGTCAGAAGGGTATGAAGAAGAGATGGGAAAAGGTGAAGAAAAGGCCATGCAAAATTAGTTGCCGTGAGGGCTGAGGCCCAAGGTAGAGGTGATCCCCTCCCTGCCTTGGGCCTCAGTCTCCGTCTCCTTAGCCCCCCTCCCCCCCCACACACACGATAACAACGGGCATGGGATGAGGAGTCGGGTCAGCCGAAGTCCTGTATATTATCTATTGGTTTGTATCAGTTATGAATAAAAAATAAATCAACGGCATGACATGTTTGGGACATGGTAACTTCCAAGAATGGTTAATGGATACAAAAATACAAACCGTATTTGTGCTAAGCATTAAAGGGCATATAGCAATAAAGAAAGGTACAGTGGAAAGGGTAAAGTGCCTGCATATACACAGGGTGCGCGCTCATACCTCTTTATATGTTTCCCTGTGATAGCATGTTTATCTTATTTCAGGTTTGGGTTCTTACCTAGGCTGGGTTAAAGGTGTATTCTTGGTATTTGGAAGCGTTTCAAGGACTTGTAGGCATCTTAGACGAGGCAGTGGAATAGCATCAATTACAATTTATGAAATATCACAAAGGATTGACGAGCAAGTGCATAGTTGTTAAGTTAACTCGGTTGTATATACAAATCAAGTTGCCTATATGGGCGATTAGAATTTCAAATATAACGGATATTAAGTAAATTGACTACTAGGGTCTTGACAGTGAACTTCGAATTAATTCTCTTCAAATATAAGAATGATCAAGGCCTTATAGTTTAAAAATTCTGAGCCCGTTTGCTTCCACTACAATTTATATTTTGTATATTAACATTCAATATTTCAGGTGATTACGTTCATCAATTTAAAGGGAATAGGGTACATATACAAGCAGGTCTGTTTCCTGTTTTTTTTTATTCGTTTTACAGATTTCTGGAATGGTTTACTGAAAACTTGCAATGTGAAGTCTGCCAATGGCACATGCCACCAACATCATAAATAAAATGCGGAATGATCTACGATGGGTTGATTTGCATGGACAATTCACAATGAGACTAGTAGACGGAGGAATTGTTTAATCGACCTCCTCGATGGTGGGTCCGGAGGAACCACCAGCACCGGGAGCGGCACCGCCGGCACCTGGGGCACCACCTGGGAAGCCGCCGGGCATGCCACCTGGAGGAGCACCACCAGCAGCAGCATACATCTTGGTAATGATGGGGTTGCACACCTGCTCGATCTCCTTCTGCTTGTGCTCATACTCTTCCTTCTCGCCCAGCTGGTTCATGTCCAGCCACTTGATAGTCTCGTTGCAGGTCTCCAAAATCTTGTTGCGGTCCTCTTCAGAAATCTTCTCCTTGAACTTCTCGTCCTCAACTGTTGACTTCATGTTGAAGCAGTAAGACTCCAGGGAGTTCTTGGCAGAAATACGGTCCCTCTGCTTCTCATCGTCAGCCTTGTACTTCTCGGCGTCCTGCACCATGCGCTCGATCTCCTCCTTGGAGAGGCGACCCTTGTCGTTGGTGATGGTAATCTTGTTCTCCTTGCCGGTAGACTTGTCCACGGCGGATACGTTCAGGATGCCGTTGGCGTCAATGTCGAAGGTGACCTCGATCTGAGGCACGCCACGAGGAGCAGGTGGGATGCCACTCAGCTCGAACTTACCCAGGAGGTTGTTGTCCTTGGTCATGGCACGCTCTCCCTCGTACACCTGGATGAGCACACCTGGCTGGTTGTCAGAGTAGGTGGTGAAGGTCTGAGTCTGCTTGGTGGGGATGGTGGTGTTACGCTTGATGAGAGCGGTCATCACACCACCGGCAGTCTCGATACCCAGGGACAAGGGGGTCACGTCCAACAGCAACAGGTCCTGCACAGCCTCGGACTTGTCACCACACAAGATGGCGGCCTGGACGGCGGCACCGTAGGCCACAGCCTCATCGGGGTTGATGGACTTGTTCAGCTCCTTGCCGTTGAAGAAGTCCTGGAGGAGCTTCTGGATCTTGGGGATACGGGTGGATCCCCGACAAGGACGATGTCGTGGATCTGGGCCTTGTCCATCTTGGCATCACGGAGGGACTTCTCCACGGGCTCCAAGGTGCCACGGAACAGATCGGCGCACAGCTCCTCGAAGCGAGCACGGGTGATGGAGGTGTAGAAATCGATACCTTCGAAGAGGGAGTCGATCTCCACGCTGGCCTGTGTCGAGGAAGACAGGGTACGCTTCGCACGCTCACAGGCAGTACGCAGGCGACGCAGGGAGCGCTTGTTCTCACTTGGGTCCTTCTTGTACTTGCGCTTGAATTCCTGGATGAAGTGGTTCACCATGCGGTTGTCGAAGTCTTCACCGCCCAAGTGAGTGTCACCAGCTGTTGACTTGACCTCGAAGATGCCATCCTCGATGGTAAGGATGGACACATCGAAGGTACCGCCGCCAAGATCGAAGATCAAGACGTTGCGCTCACCGCCAACCTTCTTGTCGAGGCCGTAGGCGATGGCAGCAGCGGTAGGTTCGTTAATGATACGCAGCACATTCAGACCCGAGATGGTTCCAGCGTCCTTGGTGGCCTGACGCTGAGAATCGTTGAAGTAGGCAGGCACAGTGACTACAGCATCCTTCACTGTGGATCCCAGGTAAGCCTCAGCGGTCTCCTTCATTTTGATGAGCACCATCGAGGAGATCTCCTCGGGGTAGAAGGTCTTCTTGTCTCCCTTGTACTCCACCTGGATCTTTGGCTTTGTGCTCTCGTTGATGATGGTGAAGGGCCAATGCTTCATGTCGCTCTGGACTGTGTGGTCTTCGAATTTGCGGCCGATCAGTCGCTTGGCATCGAATACAGTGTTGTTGGGGTTCATCGCCACCTGGTTCTTGGCGGCGTCACCAATCAGACGCTCTGTGTCTGTGAAGGCGACGTAGGAGGGCGTGGTGCGGTTGCCCTGGTCGTTGGCGATGATCTCCACCTTGCCATGCTGGAACACACCCACGCAGGAGTAGGTGGTTCCCAGATCAATACCGACAGCAGGTGCCTTTGCCATTTTATCTGAAACAAAAGAGACGAGTTTAGTTCACTGATTGGAAAATAAAACAGGAAAGCATTATGATAAAGACCCAACCACAAGATCCTCCTCCCCCCCCCCCCTCTCTCTTCCCGTACACTTCCCCAACGACAAAAGGATGTCAGCTGATAAGCACTCAACAGTACGGAATCTCATGACGTCACTTCCCGGCCATGTGTGACGCCCCCGCACGCATCTGGCAACCGCTTCTTATCCTACTTCAGTTTCAAATACTTTTTCACACTAAGGAAGGGGGGATTAACACAGAACCAGCAAATGATACGCACAAACAAGAGAAAACCGCTTCCTGTGAACAAGCTTACCACTAACTACATATACGATGAAGGAGGGGGGAGGGGGAGCGAGTTAAAGATATCACAAATATCGTTAAATACAAACCTATTTAATAATAACGATTGAAATAACAGCCTTAAACCCCGCACCCGAACTAAAACACGAAAAAAAATTAAGAAACCATAGATAAAGACAGGATATCCACATTAAACGACCTACGATATGGCAATAGTGTCTGGGCGAGGCGAGTAGACAGGGAAGCCGGGAGTGGCTCATGGGGGGGGAGGGGGGAGGGGAGGCAGGGAGGAAGGGGTAAGGGAAGGGAAGGAGGAGACAGGGCAAGAGGGGGGGGAGGGAGGGATATTGATCACGGACCCTCCTCCTTCTCTTCCCTCCTAACCTCAATTCTATCAACGTCACCTTGCCTTATCGTTAAAAATCTAGGTTCACTACATTAAAGCTATATTTTACGTTAAAGCGATTCCACGTAACTGCAGCACAAATTTAAACTTACAAATGACCATCACAACGGTATTCAAACTGAATTCTTCACTTGCTTAATTCTGCACTTGTTTATTATTACTTTCTTACTATATACGAAACAGGTATAACTATACATTCAGACTAGAACAGCTAAGAGTACGAGGTATTTATCTCTATTACACTTTGCGAAACTAATCGTAATTTGCAGAAGTTCCCTCTTGTAACGTTACTAATTAATTCATGAATTCAGAATCCTTATACAGAAGGTTTAGCAACTTCTATTAATAAGCACTGATGAAATGAGAACACCGGCGACCCAAACCTTCGTAAAAATGGCGATTTATACATTATTTTCATATGATAATACTCACAGCAACTAATATTCCACTGATTAACTCTACTGATAACAAATAGATCATTGGCTTACCTTATTTTAGATATTTTTAAATAGTCCTTAGAGCTAGCTGTAATACGTCCTCTCTTCTCTCGGTCTCCGGCTGGTATGACTTCGACAAATCCATAAAGCGGCGACATCTCGACCCCTTTGTAAACCTTCTAGAACCTTCTTCGGAACGTTGGCCATTCAGAGAGCTCCTAGTTCATGACGTCACTTCTGGTCCCAATCGTAGGGCTTCATAACAGTGACGTAGTAAAAGAACCGTTCCTCATTGGTCAACAATGCCGGAATGGTCAACGCTGATTGGACAATATTTGGCGGGAATTTTACGCGCGTCACCGCAGAACGGCTCGGCGTACCAGGCGTGCCAACATGACAGCGGCTCCGTCACCACGTGGAAGCGACCTCATGCAGAGCCAGCCAGCCAGCCAGCGAGGTCTGGGCGCGGGGACCATCTACGAGAGTATCACGTGGCCCGGCTTTATGCAACCGTAGAGCCCGGAGTAAAAATAACTTCTTCAGACACAGTTGGAAAAAGTGTCTTTATTAGTAAATTGTTCGCTTATGATAATTGATAATATCTAGAATGTCTATGGGTTACCAGTCTTGACAATAACGCTAAAGGTATCATAGTGAAATATAATTCGTGTAAGTATGACACGTTTACATCAACTGAACCAATCATATTTATTCGATATAATAGCTGAAAATATATTCACGTCATTTCAGGCTTACAGCGGGTATAATCTTATTGCAGTTTGTTTCCATTATTTACTAATATTTGTAGTATGGCGAAAGCA
>NW_020871610.1:260524-263024 GCF_003789085.1 Penaeus vannamei | reverse complement strand
GCAACCTTAGAGGAGATTTTGCGAGCATTTGACGGTTTTCGCAAAATCGAATCATAGTGAGACTGATCCCAAGTGTGATATATGTGGCAGATTCCCACTACTGGGAGGTTTAGACACGTATGTGTGAGGCAGGAAGAATGAGGGGAGGGGGAGGGGGAGAAAGGAAGAGGGAGATGAGGAGGGGAAAAGGCTATGAATCCTTTATTAGCCTCATTTTAGCATCCGGGAGATACGTCGAAGGTAGGTGAGGTTATTTTAGAAACTAGTTCCCACGTGGGAAAAAAGGGATAGGCATACAGTATTTCGCCATTTTACTGGTTTAATTTTCTCCTTAAAATAAATAAATAGATAGATAAATAAGTAAATGAAAAGAAAACGATGAATAAGAAATGATAAGTAATAATATGTAAACATTATTAAATATAGTAGTGACTTATCTGAAATAGGGTAAAACGTGGGTATATATTGATTTTTATTTATCATATAATTATTGTCATTACAGTTATAATTATCATAAAGATTGTGACAGTTATGGCTGTTATTATTATTATCATTGCTATCATCTTTATCGTTCTTGGTCTTCATTATCGTTAAGATTATCATTATTATCGCTATTTATTCTGTTAACATCCTCATCATCATGTTCATTATTATCCTCATCATTATCATTATCATATTCATATTTATCCTAATGATTAGCATTATCTTTATTATCATTATCCTCATTTCTTGATGATAATAATAAAATAATGATAATCATTATTATTATTAGCATCATCACTTACTATTGTTATCATCATTATCATTGAAATTACTATCATTGCTATTATTATCATCTTCCTTTTCATCGTTATTATTATTGCTATTTTTACCATTATCATTGTTCATGTTATTGTTATGTTTATCTTATTATCATTATTATTTTATCATAATTATCTTATCTTATTATCATTATAATTATTATAATCACTATCATTATCATTATTATCATTACTATTATTATCATTATCAATATTATTACTACTATTATCATCATCATTACTATCATGATTATCCTTTTAATCATCATCGTTATGATCGCCATCAATATCATTATTAATGTCTGAAAAAAATCCGCAATGCACAAACTAGATTTATTGAAAATGAGATAATGTTAAAGATATTCGAAATCCTCCTGATGGATTTCATTTTACAGGTTGAACTGTCATATAAAATCATGTTAATTTAGTGTTTATATTAATAATATATATATATATATATATATTATATAATATATATATATATATATATTATATATAATATATATTATATATATTATATACATTATGATTATTATTTTTTTTTTTACTGTTGAGCAATTTTGACTGTTAACATCGTGTTATTTTTTAAGCTCTTGTTTCTGTACTTATTTCTTCTCTATTTGTTAAGGGTTTTGTTGTATTTTGCCAAATTGATTATGTACGTGTGTATGTCTCTTTGTGTGTGTGTGTTTTGTAAGTTGTCTGCTTTTCTCTCTCTTTTTCTTGTGTGTGTGTGTGTGTGTGTGTGTGTGTGTGTGTGTGTGTGGTTGTGTGTGTGTGTGTGTGTGTGTGTGTGTGTGTGTGTGTGTGTGTGTGTGTGTGTATGTGTGATTTTGGATTTGTCTCCCTCTTTCTCTTCTTTTCGTCTATCATGCTCCGTTATATTTTGTTGGTGTTTCTTTTTAAAATTTGATTTTTTGAAGGGTATGTTGAGTCTACTAATTAATCTATCTTACATTTTACTGTAAACTAGTACATTTGAATGTCTAATTCTCGGAGTATTTTTCATCTCATATTAACAATATGTTTTTATTTATTTTATTTTATTTTATTATTTATTATTATTATTATTTTTTTGTTGTTGTTGTTCTCGGGGTTATGACAACATATATAATAGTACAAATTCTGGTTATGATCCTTCCTGCTTTGTCCGATCAACAGTAATGTTATAAGTGTGTTGCAGTGTGTATTTTGGGTATTCTACTCCGGCTAAATTTTTGCACTTTATTAAGGTGCGTATCATGGTTTTCCACTTTTTTCTTCACTGTATTAGCCTTCACTTCTTGCTGTCTCTTTATCTATTTTTGTTTGATTTGTTTTAATCTGTTTTTTTTCGCATTTCTTTTTCTTTCTATAACAGCCCTTAACCTATGTCACTTCATGATCCTGTAACGTGACAGACTATAAAAATCTTTCCATGACTATCACTTATAAAATTTACTTAATACGCATTTGGCTTTGTTTAGCTCCATTCGCTTTTTTCCATTTCTTTGATTTGATAGAATTCTTTGATGTGATTAATTTTCCTTCCATTTTCCACGTTTTGCTTTCATCATTATTTTTTTCATATTATTATTATCATATCTATTTCGTCTTCCCTAAATCGTCACTTTCTCCTATCTTCATTTATTCGCAATCTTTATGTTTTTTCTCATTACTGTTATACACATTAAGAACTTGCATGTGTATGGCAATCTATT
>NW_020871610.1:250524-253024 GCF_003789085.1 Penaeus vannamei | reverse complement strand
ATACCCTACCTCACCCCTACCCTCCTCCCTCTACCCTACCCTACCCTACCCAAAACCCTACCCATACCCTCCCTCACCCTACCCTCCCTCCCTTCCCTTCAAGCTCCCCGTGCCAAGAAAATCTGTGCCGATTTTCGCTCCCGGTGACTTTATGGAGGTCGGTTACACTCCGAGTCGCCTCATTAGGGTGGTTGTTGACGGGTCTGTCCACGGGCTTGTTATTACCAGAGTGAAGGTTGATCGGCAGTGATATGATTATATGGGAGAGAGAGTGAGAGAGAGAGGGAGAGGGAGGAATAAATAGATAGAGAGCGATAGAGGAGAATAAATAGATAGAGAGAGAGGAGGGAGGAAGGAGGGAGGGTGAGAGAGGAGGAATAAATAGATGGAGAGAGGGAGAGGGGGAATAAATAGATGGAGAGAGAGGGAGAGGGAGGAATAAATAGATGGAGAGAGAGGGAGAGGGAGGAATAAATAGATGGAGAGAGAGGGAGAGGAGGAATAAATAGATGGAGAGAGAGGAGAGAGATGGAGAGAGATGGAGAGGAGGAATAAATAGATAGAGAGAGAGGAGGGGGAGGAGGAGGAGAGAGGAAAGAGGGAGGAGGGAAGTGAGAGGGAGAGAGAGAGAGAGAGAAGAGAGAGAGAGAGAGAGAGAGAGAGAGAGAGAGAGAGAGAGAGAGAGAGAGAGAGAGAGAGAGAGAGAGAGAGAGAGAAAGAGATAAGAGAGAAAGAGAAGAAGATAGACACACACAGAACAGAAAGAGAGACGAGAAGACGGAAGAGGAGAGAAAGAGGGAAGGAGAAAATGATAATTCGATTTCCAGGCAAGATGATGAAACGTGTCCAACCGACGGACCCGTGTTTATCAGCGTCTTCAGGTGTGTCTTCTGAGATGATGACCCGGCTCCTCAGACCCAGGAGAGACATGGTACCTTGGGGTCTGCTTGGTGTGTCTTCTTGCCTTTATTGCTGCTTCCGTTTAGTTTTATGGACACTTGAAGGTTATGCTTTCTTACTCATCTTCTTATTTACTTCTTACTTACTATGACTTCTCCCTTCTTTCATGTTCTTACTTACTATGGCTTCTCCCTTCTTTCCTCTTCTTACTTACTTATTGCTTATTATTACTTCTCCCTTCTTTCGTCTTCTTATTTCTTACTTACTGTGACTTCTCCCTTTTCATCTTCTTACTTATTTCTTACTTACTGCGACTTCTCCCTTCTTTCGATTTTCTTTTCTTCTGACTTCTTATGACTTCTCCTCTTCTCTTCTTTCTTACTTACTTCTTGCTTACTGTGACTTTTCCCTTCTTTCTTCTTCTTACTTACTTCTGGCTTACTGTGACTTTTCCCTTCTTTCATCTTCTTATTTACTTCTTACGTACTATGACTTCTCCCTTCTTTCTTCTTCTTACTTACTATGACTTCTCCCTTTCTTTCTTCTTCTTACTTACTATGACTTCTCCCTTCTTTCTTCTTCTTACTTATTTCTTATTTACTATGACTTCTCCTTCTTTCTTTCTTCTTACTTACTATGACTTCTCCCTTCTTTCTTCTTCTTACTTATTTCTTATTTACTATGACTTCTCCCTTCTTTCCTCTTCTTACTTACTTCTTACGTACTATGAATTCTCCTTTTCTTTCATTTTCTTATTTCTTACTTACTATGACTTCTCCCTTCTTTCCTTTTTCTTACTTACCATGACTTCTCCCTTTTTTCATTTTTCTTACTTACTATTGACCTCTTCCCTTTTTTTCATCTTCTTACTTACTATGACCTCTCCTTTTTTCATCTTCTTACTTACCATGACTTCTCCCTTTTTTCATTTTCTTACTTACTATTGACCTTCTCCCTTCTTTCATCTTCTTACTTACTATGAATTCTCCCTTCTTACTTACTTTGCTTTTTTCGTTGGCGTTTGATCTGTAATTCTTTTAAGGATATTTTGAAGTTTTATTATTATTATTGTTATTATTTTGTTATCTTTAATATAGTACTTTTTTATTATATTCTAAATACTCATAGTTCATATTGTTTTCTTTCGTCCCCGTTTATTGGACGTTTTTGCTATTGTTTTCTTCCATATGTATTTTCTTCTTCTTCTCTCCCCCCACCAACCCCCACCGTCTCTCCTCCTAGCTAATCACACCCATCACAACTTCGTACATTTACACCTATATCTCTCCCCCATACCCCCATTTCCAGACATTTTCACCTGCGTTGGCGTCTGACTCATCGGCAGACGGGCTGTAGCGGCGTCTACCTTGTCGGGCGCGGGATTTTCCTTTTCTGTGAGTCGCCCATAAGTCGATGCGCTGAGATTTCTCCCCAGATGTAAATGCGGTGTCGACAGCATCTTGAGGTGTTGAGGGGGGGGAGAGGAGAGGGGTAGGGTAGGGAGAGGGGTAGGGGTAGGGGAGAGGGGTAGGGGTAGGGAGAGGGGGTAGGGGTATTGAGAGGGGTAGGGGAGAGGGGGTAGGGTAGGGAGAGGGTAGGG
>NW_020871610.1:238024-243024 GCF_003789085.1 Penaeus vannamei | reverse complement strand
TCTGGGCTCCAAAATCACCTTTATTCGCTTATTATCGGGGTTTATCAATCGTTTGGGATGGGGTGGTCGCTGTCCCCTCCTTCCTTCTCTTTCTCCCTTTCTCCCCTTCTCTTTTGCCCTTGCCCTATTTTGTACATCACCCTTTTCCCCCCATGTATATTTTCCCTTACTTATTTTTCTCTTTTTTTATGTATCTATTTTTTTTTTTTTTTTTTTTTTTTTTTTTTTTTTTTTTTTTTTTTTAGTGGTATGTTTATGTTTCCATTTTCGTGTGTGGGTTTTTCTCTGTCTGTCTCTTGTCTCTTCTTCGTGTACGGTGGTTTTTCCTTTTTTCTCCATATATCTCTACCTCTACTTCTGGTAATACATCTATCACTTCTTATTACCTTCTTCATCTACCTCTGACTCTCCCACATTCTCCCCTCAACTAGTTCCCTGTTTTACTTCTCCCCCCTCCCTTCTCCGTCTTTTCTACTTCCCCGACCCTCTCTCGCCTATCTATTACTTTCCTCTCCTTCTCTCACTTCTACTCTTCCCCCACCTCTCTCCCCCATCTACATTGCTCCTCTTTTCTCTCCATCTACTTTCCCTCACCTCTATCCGCTATCTACTTTCCTTCTCTCTTTGCCTTTCATCTACTCTTCCCCCACTCCTCCGCTATCTACTTTCCCTCTCCCTTCTCCCCATCTACTTTCCCCCCCCTTTCTCCCCCCATCTACATCCTCCCAGTTTCCTTCCCCCCCAACTCCCTCTCCCCATCCCCCATCCCCATACACCCTCCCCTCCACCCACTCCCCCCATCCCAACTTCTCATCCACCTCTCCCCCCTCCCTCCCCCATCTCCCACCTCTCCCCCTCCCATCCCCCTCCCTTCCCCCCACCCAGCCCTACTCCCCCCCCTCCACCACCCTCACACCCCCAGGGCACGCAATTACGAGCCCAAAGATCAGTTCGGCTTCTCTCCTTATAACCCCCTCTTGAGCGCTCCCTGCCGATTTATCGCTCGATAAAGCCGCCCCTGTTTTCCAGCCCGCCGGAGAGAACCCTCGCGTCCATTACACTGTTGGTAAACAAGAAGGTAATAAAGATCTTAATGAATCTATCAGCTGAGATTCGTATCCGAGGATCTTTTGGGCTTCTGTGCTGATGGGGGAGGGGAGGGGGGAGAAGGAGGGGGAGGAGGGGAGGGAGTGGGGAGGAGGGGGTTTGTGTTTGTTTGGGGTTGGGGAGGAGGAGGAGGGTGATGGGGGGTTTGTGTTTGTTTGGGGGTGGGGGAGGAGGAGGAGAGGATGGGGGCGTTTGTTGTGTTGGGGTCGGGGAGGGTGTTTGTGTTTGTTTGGGGTGGGGGGTTTGTGTTTGTTTTGGGGTGGGTGAGGAGGGGTATTTGTGTTTATTTGGGGTGGGGGAGGAGGTGGGTGTTTGTTGGGGTGGGGGAGGGGTGTTTGTGTTTTGTTTGGGGTGGATGAGGTGGAGGGAGGAGATGGTTGTGTTTGTTTGGGCTAAGGGTAGGAGGATGTTTGTGCTTGTTTGGGGTTGAGGGAGAAGGAGGAAGGGGGGTTTGTGTTTGTTTGGGGTGGGAGAGGAGAGGGTGTCTGTGTTTCTTTGGGTAGTAGTAGGGGGTGTTTCTGTTTGTTTTGGGTGGGGAGGAAGGAGAAGGAGGGGGTTGCTAGTGTTTGTTTGTGGGTGGGAGGGAGGAGGAGGTGGTGTTTTTTGGGGGGTGGGTGGGGGGTTAGTGAGGGAGCTGGAAGTAGTGTTTTGTGTTTGTTTTGGGGTGGGGGTAGGAGGAGGGGGTGTTTGTGTTTGTCTGTTTTTGCGAGGGAGGAGGAAAAGGGGATGTCTGTGTTTGTTTGGGGTAGGGGAGGAGGAGGAGGGATTGCCTGTATTTGTTTTGGATGGGGAGGGGGAGGAGGGGTTGCCTGTGTTTGTTTGGGGTGGGGGAGGAGGAGGAGGAGGGATGATTTGTGTTTGTATTTGTGTTGGTGTGAGTGAATTTGTGTGTGTTTTTTTTTTTTTTTTTTTTTTGATGTTGGCCTTTATTTGTGTATCTGTGTGTGTTTGTGTAAGTATAGTCGTGGGTTCATATATACTTACGTGAGCAATAAGTGTATTTATGTGTATTTGTTAAGAGTGGCCGATTGTTTATGCCCGTCAATTCACAAAAAAACCCTCTGTGTGTGTGTGTGTGTGTGTGTAAGTATACATCCGTGTATTTTTATGTGCATCTATGTGTCTCTCTATACATACTATGTATCTGTGAATCTGTATACCTGCGTGTCTATGTCTATATACGAGTCTACGTACATGTCTACATATAAGTGTGCCTCCGACCAGGTATACAAGAAACGATCCTAATTTCGAGGCTCCTAATGGCTGTTGTCGACTCCAGACGACGATGCAATCTCACATAACACGAGTCCGCGTGCTGGGAATATGGTCAAGGAATCCGATCCAGATAGGACGCTACAAGAACATCAAATTAAGATAGAATCATCAGCGAGACCCAAGACGCGGCCGCCTCCTTGGAGATCCTCGGTCGACTGGCGTCTTGGAATCGGGAACGCGTTTGTTTGCGTCGGCAGCGTGTGTGATGTTGATCGTCATCCTTCATTTTACTGCTCGTTGTCTCTTGTATTCATTTTCTCCTGAAAAAACAAACAAACAATATATACCTTTATATGAAATATATACGTATATATATATATATATATATATATATATTATATATATATATATATATATATATACATAGATATATATATACATGTGTATATATATATATATATATATATATATATATATATATATATATATATATATATATATATATATATATATATACATAGATATATATATACATATATATATATATATATATATATATATATATATATATATATATATATATATATATAGATATATATATATATATATATATATATATATATATATATATATATATATAACATATATATACATATATATATATATATATATATATATATATATATATATATATATATATATATATATATATATATATATTATATATATATATATATATATATATATATATATATATATATGTATATATATATATGTATATGTATATGTATATATATATATATACATATACATGTATAATATACATATATATATATATATATATATATATATATATATATATATATATATATTATATATAATATATATATATATATATATATAATATACATATATATATATATATATATATATATATATATATATATATATATATATATATATATATATATGTACATATAAAATATAAATAAATAAATAAATATATATATATATATATATATATATATATATATAATATATATATATATATATATATATATATAATATATATATATATATATATATATATATATATATATATATATATATATATATATATATATATATATATATATATATATATGTGTATAAATAAATACTATATATATATATATGTATATATATATATATTCATATATGTATATATACACATATATATACGCATAGATAGATAGATAGAAGATTAGTAGATAGATAGACAGTATATGCCTCATATCAAGTGGACCCAGTAAATTGTATTGTCATTCACAATACCACAAAATGCAAAACAAGGAATACATAATCAGCCACATGAGGAAAAGCATATTACACACACTTAGCTCACATAACAAGCATAAACCTACAAAAAATGACAAAATGATATTAAAGACAAAGCAACCAAGTCATATGAAAGGGCGAAACACAGTTGAAAAGATCGGTAAAATGAGCACTATGAGACAAGCCAGTACTACGTCAGTAAATGAGTCTATAGTGACCACAAGCACAAACACAATAACTTGTACACAAAAATGAAAATGTATCTAGCCACAATGAAAAATTTAAAATAGTTTAATTTTCACGAGTCTATAGTTTATAGGAGAACATGATTCGCTATATAAAGTCATGGAAAGATACTAACTTATCAGACAATAAAAATCTTTTCCTGACTCGGGAGAGTATGGATCTACCCCTGGCATCCTTTGACCTCTTTCTAAATTATATAAAATTAATCCAAATAGACCTACTCAGCATTTTGACATGAACATAGACTTGAAAAGAATATGAGGGAAAGACATTGTAGCAAATAATAAAAGTCAGAGGAAAGGAGAGATTTTGAAAACAATTCCAGATATCTTGAAAACTTGATTACTTGAAGACAGTTAATGCAATCAAAGGCCAAATGATATCAAAATGTGGAAGCCATAAAACACTATCAGAAACAAACAGAAAATAGTCTTGAATAGATAATACCTTTGGAAGTGTCGTTATTACAGCCCTTTTATATGAATGAGAGTTGTAGAAAATTTCAGTTTCTTAAGATACATTGTTACAGAATTTCACAAATTTAGTCCACTGCCACCGAACAAACCTTTTAGTAACATAGCAGACTGGAACTTGCAGGGAAAGCGAGAGGGAAGAGAGCGAGAGGGAAAGAGAGGAGAGGGAGAGAGAGAGAGAGAGAGAGAGAGAGAGAGAGAGAGAGAGAGAGAGAGAGAGAGAGAGAGAGAGAGAGAGAGAGAGAGAGAGAGAGAGAGAGAGAGAGAGAGAGAGAGAGAGAGAGATAATGAATATTTCACATTGCAATAGATTTTTTTTATACGTACATACATTCGTACATACATACATATATATTATATATATATATTATATATATTATATATATATATATATATATATATATATATATATATATATATATATACATATATATATACATATGTATGTATGAAAAAAGAAAAAAAAAAAAAGAACAAAAAACAAATCTGCACCAGAGTGAGGTACAAGAAAATTACAGAAAAGGTGAGGGGGGGGAGGGAGGTGGCAGAGCGAGGAGGAGGGGGGAGGAGGGGTGGATGGGGAGGCTATGGAAGAGGAGGCCCGAAGGCGATCATAAAATCTTATCTCTGCCTCGTGTTCGC
>NW_020871610.1:215524-218024 GCF_003789085.1 Penaeus vannamei | reverse complement strand
AGGCTCTCTTCCAGCCCTACCGCGACGACCTCGTCTCATGAGCGCCCTGAAATGCCCTTTCGCTCTCGGTGGCTTCTATCCTTCCCTTCCCTCTCCCTCTTTATGCCTTCTCCTTCCTCTCTCTACTTCTCTGGCCCTTTCTATTTACTCCGTCTCCTCTTGTCTCTTTTTTCACTCTCTCTCTCTCTCGTTACTTTTTTCTTCTGTTTCTCTTTCTCTTCTGTTTCTTCCTTGGCTTCTAGTCACTTTGGCCAATATATTGTGCTGATGAAGCAAGTGTAAATATTATATGATATATGGATACCCTTTTAATTATTTCAATAAAATATTTGTAATGATGTAAATATGCAGTATTGCCTTTTCCTTCTTTAAAAGTAGAAATGTGGAAATAAATAGAAAGAATACACCAGTAAATATTTGTACACATTTTCATATGCATATACCTGTACGTATGTTCGTGTGAGTATGTGTGTGTGTATGTGTGTGTATAGCATTGCGTATAAATATATATATATATATATATATATATATATATATATATATATATATATATATAATATATATATATATATATATCATATATATATATCAACATCAAAAGAAAGAAATATATATTGCAAATGAAATATGTCTGTATTTAAGTCTATCAAGCATTCAGATTTTTTTTTTTTAAATAGACCGGAGCAGAGACTCCAGACTAACCCTATGATCATAACTATGCCAAAAAAGAAAGAAAATATATGAAAATAGAAATATTAAAACAAAACAAAACAAACTGAGAGAACAACATAACATCTTTAAGATAATTCAACTGTACTCATTTATGTAATCATGCTTTTACAATTTCTGTCAGCGACTACAGCTGCAGATGATTAATTTACACCTTGTATTATGATTCTACATGGACGAATCAGTTACTACTGGTATGTAGACAGTTCATAAAACCTACTCCTCCTCTCTCTCTCATGATTGTCGCTTCCAACAATTTAAATAGATTTTCTTATCCAAGAGGAGGCACATAATAAGAAAGAAGAAAGTTTTTTTTTGCTTAAACCTTGCCAAAGTGTTTGCTCTCTACTACTCACACAAGCTTCTCAAAGCATGCACATCTAGATGTACGCATAGTTAGCATGTCTTTAATTACATGTACAACAGAAAAAACACTATAGGAATTTTCCTTTAAACACGAATAATAAGGAAACAAATCGCAAAAATACCAAGCAAGCCGAAATAGGCATCCAAACAAACAATCAACATTACATACCCTCCCCCCCTTTTTTCCCCCTCCCTCTAAGCCCAACCCTCCTCCCTCCCTCCAACTCCCCTCCCTCTAAGCCCCAACCCCTCCCTCCCTCCCTCCCTCCCTCCCTCCAACCCTCCCTCCCTCCCTCCCTCCCTCCCCCCCCCCTCCTCCCTCCCCCTCTTTTTTCTCCTCCCTCCTCCCCTCCCTCCTCCTCCCTCCCTCCCTCCAACCTCCCTCCCTCCCACTTTAGCCTACCGTACACGCTTAACAAGCCTCTAATTATTTTTATAAAGCGTACAAAAAAGGCAGGTAGGAGAAGCCGAGGCATGAACAGCGGCGAACGTAATGCAAATGATACGCCGGCCCTGGGAACGTCTGCCCGCCCGCTGACCACAGGCAGGTGTCAATCGCGCTGAGTTTGTCCGTAAAAAAAAGACCGATTTTTGACGCTTTTTACCAGCTGGTGAGCGATGGGAGGCTTGGGTGGCGTTTGGAGGGGTAGGTTGGTGTGCTTGTGGGTGGTGTTTTGTGTGTGTGTGTGTGGGGGGGGTGTTTTTTAGTAGGGGTGTGTGTGTGTGTGTTTGTGTGGGTGGGGGATGTGTGTGTGTTGATAGTAAGAATTCATTCATTCATTTCGTTCATACTTTTATCATTATCATAATCCTGATCATTATTATGATAACAATGATAATGATAATAATAGTAACAATCTTAATGATAATGATAAGGATGATAGTAATAATGACAATAATAATAATAATCATAATAACAATAATAATAATAATAGTAATAGTAATAATAATAATAATGATAATAATGATAATAATCATTATCATTATTATCTTCAATATTATTATCATTATCATTATCAATATCATTATCATTATCAATCATTATAATAACCATTATCACAATCATTACTATCGTCATTACCATTACTATCATTATTAACATCATCATTACTATAATTATTTCAAATATTGATATTGTTATCATCATCATTATTATCATTATTACCATTATTATTATTATTATCATGTTACCATAATTACCATTGTTATTATCATTATCCTAATCATTATCATCATTTCACTATCATCATCATTATTATCATCATCTTCCTTATCACCTTTTTTATTATCATTATTATCCGTATTATGAATACCATTGTTTTTAGTATTATTATCATAATTATTATCATTACTATCATTATTGCTATTTGTATTATCATTATCTTCATCACTATTATCATCATCA
>NW_020871610.1:203024-210524 GCF_003789085.1 Penaeus vannamei | reverse complement strand
TCTCCTTCCCCTGCCTTCCTCTTCCTTACAGCCTCCTCCTCCTCCTGCTCCTCTTCTTCCTCTTTCCCTCTCCTTCCATTTCCTCCCCCTACCTCTCTTCCTCTTTCTCCTCCCCCTGTTCTTCTTCCTCTCCCTTACAGCCTCCTTTCCTACCATTCCCTCTTAGAAGCCGGAGAAGTGGCTAGTAGGGGGAGCTTGCGGCGGGTGCTTGGCTGGGCGTCTGTCCGGGACACAATAAGCCGGTTTTCATTCTGGTTTCCTCTTGTCTCTCGTTTCCTTCCTCCTTTTTCTCTCTCTTTTTTTTTTTTTTTTTTTTTTTTTTTTTCATCTTTTTTTCATCCTTAGAGTGGGAGGAGGGGGAGGGGGGTAGTTCGGTTAGCGTACTTTCTTTTTTGGTTTTCTCTCGCTCGCTAGTTCTGTTGCTGTTTCGTTCTGTCTTTTATTTTGTTCTCTATATACTTATTTTCCTATCTAACTATATTTATTATATCCTTTTTCCTTCCTCTCTTTCTCTTTATCTATCTTGCACTCTCTCTTGCTCCCCCTTCTCTCTCTGTCGCCGTCTCAATTCTTTACGTCTCTCTCTCTCCTCTCCCTCCCTCCCTCCCTCCCTCCCTCTCCCTCTCTCCCTCCCTCCTCTCTCTCTTCTTCTCTTCTCTCTTCTCTCTCTCTCTCTCTCTCTCGTCTCTCTCCTCTCTCTCTCTCTCTCTCTCTCTCTCTCTCTCTCTCTCTCTCTCTCCTCTCTCCTCTCTCTCTCCTAAAATACCTCCTTCCCCTCTTCCTCTAAATCCGTCCCTCCCTCTCTTTCTCCCTTCCCTCCTCCTCTCTTCCTCTCCCTCCCTCCCTCCCTCTCTTCCTCTCTCTTCCTCCCTCCCTCTCTTCCTCTCTTCCCTCCCTCTCCCTCTCTTCCTCCCTCCTCCCTCCTCTCTCCTCTCTCCTCCTCCCTTCCCTCTCTTTCCCTCTTCTCCCTCCCTCCCTCCCTTTCCATCTCCTTCTCTCTCTCCTCTCGCTCTCCATCCTTCCTCCCCTCTCTCTCCCTCTCTTCCTCTCCATCCATCCCTCCTCTTTTCCTCTCTCCTCCTCCCTCTCTTCCTCTCTTCCTCTCCCTCCTTCTTCTCTTTCTCCCTCTCCCCTCTCCTCCCCTCCCTCTCCTCTCTTCTCCCTCCTCCCCCCTCTATCTCTCCCACCTCCCTCCCTCTCTCCCATCACAGCCTGTCCAACCTCAGCGTCATCCGTGGGAACGAAGTAACAAGGTAATACGGGAACAGGTTGATGGTCACATAAGGTATGATATGGGATAATCGGACAATTTTGTTCTGCCTTCATGTTCTGGTCACACTGGTCACACTCTTACGCACATACGCTTAACACACGGGTCTGTATACTTATCCGGGGGGGAGGGGGATTTCGATACAGGATATGTAAGCGCTCAAAAACGGTACTGGATTTGTTGTTGTTATGCGGTTATGGTGGTGAAGACCTTGTTGCATTGTTCAGGGAGATGTCAGTATTTATGGCGTATGTGTATGTGCGTTTATTAACGTATGTATGAGTGTTCTGATTGATGGATGGATGTGTGTGTATGTGTGTGTATTCTAACTGCGTAATTTCATGTATGTAAGGTCACGGACAAAAAAAAAAAAAAAAAAAAACGGTGTAATATATTTGATTTTGTTATTCTAGATGATATCGTATAACAGCGTCTAGTTTAATAATGAAATGAATAGGAATAATTGAATAAATAGATGAGAAAGTAAACAACAAATGCATTAAATACACATAGATAAATAAATAAACAGAGACAAAAAATTAAAGGACAAGAAATACATTAAAATACACAAATGAAAAAATAAACAGAGACAAAAAAATAAGGACAATACAATAGATAAACATTTCACACTATAAAAGGAAGAAAAAAAAAATACGCACAGGCATTCCCTAGCTTTTTACACCAGAAAAAAAATGCAAACTACAAGCTTTCTCCTTGTCCCTTAAGACTCGTTAAAATTCCCAAAGACTTCTATCAAGTGGCAGTCTTGATCTTGCGGTCTTAGCAGGTCTTGGGAGGAAGAGAACCGCGGTCTACGGGTCGCTTGCGGAAAGAATTCGTACGCGCATCTTCCTCCATCATTTCTTTATTACGAACGCATGCGGAGGGAAAAAAGGAGGTCATTGATTTTTATCTGCGAGGAAGGAAGCGAAAATTTTTGAGGGGAGAGAGAGAGAGGAAAAAAATTGGGTCATGTTGTGCAGATTTTTTTAGATTTTCTTTCTTTCTTTCTTTCTTTTTCCTTTTCTTTCTATTCCATTTGCTTCATTGTCTTAGTCTGTGCTTTTATTCGTCTTTCTTTCGTCAGTATTGCAATAGCTCTGTTCTGCCTATGACTTTAATTTTTCAGCTGTAGATATTATTACCACCATTACTAATCCTGTTACTCGAGAAATCCATTATATAAACGGATTACCAACAAAATCTATTAGAATACCCACATCCATCTACATAAAACGCTTATACATACACCCAACTCACAAAAGAATGTTAAAAAAAGCACGCATTTTAGCCCAACACGCACACAAAAACACAAAAACAACAGGCCTACATGAATTTTTACCATAGGCCTACCAACTCGGCCTCAGATTAGGATCGCCACCACGAGACGCCTCCGTGTCCTCAAGTGACGTCATAAAAGTAATGCACCTTGATCAAAGTGTGTAATTTGCTGTTGCCATATAGGTCTCCACTATTTATCTATTTTTTATTTTATTTATTTATTTATTTATTTATTTATTTTCGAAAGCGATGGATGGTAGATTTCTTTCTAAGCAACGAAAAGAAAATTGATTCAATGTACTTTTTAGGTAAAAAAAAAAGAAAGAAAATTAATCATGTCCATTAACGAATAGTGAATATTGTTGATATATATTCCCAAGATTTTTGGTGAGCAAGAATAGTCTTTTGTCCGCTTTATTTTGTTATCGACTATTTTTTTGATGAATCGGTTACTTCTGCTTGTTCAATATGACATTACTTTTCTTCCTTTTTACCAATACTTAACTTGCCTCCTTCTCTTTTTTCCTTCTTCAGCTCCTTGTCCTCTCCATCTTCCTCCTCCTCCTCTTCTCCTCCTCCTCCTTCCTCCTTTTCTATTATTAGCATTGTTCTTCCTTGTCTCCTCCTCCTTCCCATCTCCCCTTTTCATTCTTCCCCTTTTTCCTCCTCCACCTCCTCCTCGTCATTTTCCTCCTCCTCCACCTCCTTTTCCTTCTCCTTCTATTTCTATCTCCTCTTTCCTTTCCTCCTCTTTTCCTCCCCATCCTCTTTCTCCTCCTCATCATCATCCTCCCCCTCTTCTTCCTTCTCCTCCTCCTTCTCCACAACCATCATCACCACCACCTCCTCTTCCTCCTCATCCCCCTCCTTATTCTACCACCACCACCACTTCCTCCTTCCCTTCCCCACCCTCTTCCTCCTGCACCCCCCCCCCTCCCAACCGCCCCTGATGTATGCAAATTGTAACATATGCAAATTATTGACGACGAGGTGTCCCGAAGTGTCACCTCTCCTTTCCGTCGTCTATTTTCGAAGGTATTTGGGAAAGGTCGGAGGCAGAAGGAGGAGGAGAGGTATGAGATGGAAGACGGAGATATGCAAAGAAGCAAGAGAAGAAACTAGGTTTTCTCTGTGCGAGGGATAAGAATGAGAGAGAGTGGGGGGGGGAGGGGGGGGAGGGGAGGAGAGGGAGAGAGAGAGAGAGAGAGAGAGAGAGAGAGAAGAGAGAGAGAGAGAGAGAGAGAGAGAGAAGAGAGAGAGAGAGAGAGAGAGAGAGAGAGAGAGAGAGAGAGAGTAGATAATGGATAGATAGGTAAAGAATGATTGATTGGTTGAGAGAGAGAGAGAGAGAGAGAGAGAGAGAGAGAGAGAGAGAGAGAGAGAGAGAGAGAGAAGAGAGAGAGAGAGAGAGAGAGAGAGAGAGAGAGAGAGAGAGAGAGAGAGAGGGGGAGAGGAGGGAGAAGGAAGGAAAGACAGAAAATGAGAGAGAGAATATCAAGAGTGGAAGTATAAAAAAAAAGAAAAGAAAGATAGAAGAAAGAGAGAGAGAGCGAGAGAGAGAGGAAGAAAAAAAAAACAAAAAAATGACAAAGAATAATCAAACAACCCTACCCCTCTCCTCTAAAACACAAATTCATAAAAAAATAAACATGAAAAAAACTATGAAATACAACAAAGAGACAGAAAGCAAAGAAACCCAAATCTGACTCAAGAAAGAGGGAAAGGTAAGGTCGTTCAGGGTCAAGACGTGGTCAAGACGCAAGGAAGATGACCCAATGTCTAGAGGGGCTGTCCACTAAATCAAAGAGCATAGGCCTAGGAAGCAGGAGGGAAGGGGGGAAGGGGGGAGAGGGGGGGCAAGGTGTCAACAGGAGTAGGATCAGAGGAGAGATGGGGGGAAGGGAAGGGGGGGAAAGCTGTCAACAAGAGTAGGATCAGAGAGAGCCGCGCCCTTGGGGATAGAGGCGACGGCAGGAGCTAGCGAAGGAGGATAGAGAGGGTAGGGATAAGGAGAATGGGAGAGGGGGGGATAAGAATGAGGGAGGGAGGAGAGAGAGGGAGAAGGAAGGAGGAGAGAGAGGCGGGAGATAAGGAAAGAGGGAGGCGGGGAGAAGAATGAGAGGGGAGGAGGAGTGAGAGGGAAGAAGGAAGGGGAAGAGCGGGCGGGAATAAGAGAGATGGAAGGGGGATAAGAATGAGGGAGGAGGAGAGTATAGAGGGAAGAAAGAAGAGGGAAGAGGCGGGCGGAATAAGAGAGATGGAGAGGGGGATAAGAAGAGGAGGAAGGAGATAAAGAGCGAAAGAAAGAGAGAGGCGGAATAAGGAGAGATGGAGGGAGAATAAGAATGAGAGGAGGGAGGAGGAAAGAGAGGTGGGATAAGACACACGAGGAAGCAGACCGAAGGAGAACAAGGAGGAGAAAAAGAAGAGACGAGGAAGGGGACAGAAGAGAGGACAAGAGAGAGAGAGAGAGAGGAGGAGAGAGAGAGAGAGAGAGAAGAGAAGAGAGAGATAGAGAGAGAGAGAGAGAAGAGAGAGAGAGAGAGAAGAGAGAGAAGAGAGAGAGAAGATTTAGCTTTAATTCCATTTGTACAATGGATATTCTTTGCTGTGAAAGAGAGAAACAGACAGAGGGCAAGAGAGAGAGAGAGACAGAGAGACAGAGAGAGAGACAAACAGACAGAGAAAGAAACGAGGAAGCAGACCGAAAGGAGAACAAGGAAGGGAAAAAAAGAAAGAGACGAGGAAGGAGAGAGAAAAGAGGACAAGAGAGAGCCAGAGGGCCCACGAAGAGGAGGAGGGAAACGGACGTCAACACTGGACCCTTATCAATTAACACGGTCTATGGCAGGGGGACTTGGCAGGGGACTTGGCAGGGACTTGACAGGGGGTAGGTGGGGGGGGAGCCCGGGGTGTCAGACTGTCAGCAGTGGAGACATCGCATCGATCACCAGAGGCTGTTACCTTGGCTGTCAGCAGTAAGAGCTGTTATACTCTCGTCATCATGCTGTCAGCACGCCAGCCTCTGCTATCAGGGAATACTATTTTAAATGCTGAGAGTACACTAGTGAGGTTAAAGGTCAAAGTTATTCTGCATTTGCGAGTATTGTCGTATTCTGTGTGATGTTTTTTCAGCAAGTTAAAAAAATAGATACTGTTGGGTAGATAATATACATAGATATATTAAAGAATGGGGAAATAAATTGTTATATGGAAATAAAAAACAAATACAGTATGGTAGGTTATATACATAGTTATATTAAAGAATGAGGAATAAATAGTTATATGAAAATAAAAAAGAGATAAAGTAGGGTAAATTATATACACAGATATATTAAAGAGTGAGGAAATAAATACTAATAAGGATTTTTTTGTTACAAAATTAAAGGTAAATTATATACACAGATATATTAAAGAGTGAGGAAATAAATAGCTATAAGGAAATTTCAATAGAAATGAAGAAAAAGAAAATGGATTTTTTTGTTACAAAATTAAAGGAAATTTCAATAGAAATGAAGAAGAAGAAAAGAAAATGGATTTTAGTCATGAAATCAGCTTCGGCTTTTCAACATCGATGATTCGCCGGCGGGAAAAACATCACCTCCGTCGACATGTTATTCGACCACGGTGTCATCCCCTAAAAGTTTTATATCTTGCTTGATCTATTATGCAAATTAGTTCCGAGATAAGCCGCCCTTTGAAAGCACGTCAGCGCTCTCGAGGGAAGAATTTTGCTATGATGAAAATGATTTACGATTTTGTCGGCGCGGATTTTCATACACCAAATCTCCGCTTCGAGCACTTCATTTGCATTTATCTTTCCCCGAGAAAGAAAATGGCGGTAATAAACCCGGAATTTTGTTTTGGAGCGCCCGAGAGGCCCGTTGGGTTAAAGGTCGCAGGAACAATCTTCCATAAACAAATTTGCGAAGATATTTTCCAATGGCGGCGCCGACGCTGTGAGACCCAGGTGAACAAAACCATAATAAAGCCCTTAGGGACGGTCGTTTTTAATATTTTATGGCACTGGACACTCGGCCTTAATGACCTGTCGACGAAGATGGTTGTCACTCTCTTGGCTACAACATTTCGCAATGCGAAAATTGACCACATTTTTTTTTTTTTTTTTTAAGTGGGGATGTTATGAAGTTCCACCAATTTGTAACCGCCACAAGGGGGGGGGAGTAAATACGGTTTAAAGAGACAACAGTTTTTTTCTATCTTTATGACGTCATGAGAGTTGGAAAATATACACAGATGTATTCACCAAAGGTATTGTCATGGCTTGACTGTAAGTGGCTAGTAAAAATGATTGTGAATTTTCATGGGTCATAAGAAAAAGGCCAATTTCGTGATCTCTCTTTGCCAAATCTTTTGACAATGAGGCACAAAAAGAGGAACCACAGTTTTATGTTTTAGCTATTTTTGTTTTTTATTTTTTATTGCATGTTCGTGGGAACTCAGCTTTTTAAAATTCGCTTTGCACATGTTTGGGGAATTTCTCTGTATTTGTATTTTGACTTTCAACTCTCGAGAACTGACTGTGACAACGAACTGATTTTCAAATAGTTAAATTTTTTTGGCGTGATGAAAATATTTGTAATATCATCATTGGGCAAACATTTGAGAGAGTCAGTTGAGAATCTTTGTTCTTCATTTTATATTATTTTATTATTCTTTCTATTCTTTACATTGATTTGATTTTTTTTACGATTTGTTCTTTAAAGGATTGAATAAATTTTCCTTAAAGATACCTCCGCCTACAAATACCCACATACATCTTTTACATCATTGTCATTTTTCTTTCTCATATTCTTATACAACCACTATAATCACAACTATAATTTCTGCAACTTTCAGAACTGCAACTATTCCCCTCCTCCCACATTTTTTTTTTTTTTATCAAAGAACATCCTTCAATCCTCACCTACTTACCATGCTTACTTAAT
>NW_020871610.1:174588-179588 GCF_003789085.1 Penaeus vannamei | reverse complement strand
CTCTCTCACTCTCTCTCGCTTCTCTCTCTCCTCTCGTCTCTCTCTTGTTCCTCTCTCTTCTCGAGCTCCGCGACCTCTCCTCATCTCTCCCATTCCTCTATATTCTCAGCTCCTAATCCTCTCTTCTCTCTCAAGTTCCAGCCTCTCTCATCTCTGCGCATCTCTCTTTCTCCCTTATCCTCTCCTCTCTCTCTTCATCGCTCATCTCTCTCCTCATCCTCTATTAATTCTATTACCTCGCTCACGCTCTCGCCTACTCATCTCCGTTTCTCCCCTCTCTATCCCTCTCTCCTTCCTCCTTCACCCATCCCCTATGTTATCCGGTTCAGGAAATAGTTCCGCCTTCTCCCCTCCTCCTTTCCCTTCTCCATTTCTATTTTATTCTAATTTCTATTTCATATTTCTATTTCTAAAAAATTTTTTTCGTAATTTCTAATTTCTATTTTCTATTTCTTTCTCTATTTCTATTTCTATTCTCCTAATTTCTATTTCCTTTTCTCTCTCTCTCTCTCTCTCTCTCTCTCCTCCTCTCCTCTCTCTCATCTCGCTCTCTTCTCTTTTCCCTCTCTTCTCTCCTCCTCTCTCTCTCCCTTCTCTCTTCATCTCTCTTCTTTGCCCCGCTCCAACGCTCCCCTTCTGAGTCTCCGTTTTTCTCTCTCTCACTTCCCCCCTCCCGCTCTTGCTCTTCACCTCGACCCGGTTCCCATCCCGTCTTCCCCTTCCATTCCTCCTCCCCCCCGGCGAAGCTCCTGCTCAACCCTTGCCCCTTCCTTCCTTCCCTCCGCCTCCTTTTTTCCCTCAACAACATAATTCCACTCCCTTTATCTCGCATCCGCCTGCATGACGTTTCATGGCGGTTTCAATGCCCTGTCTCGCGCTATTTCCGTTTCCTCATGAAATGCCCGATCACAAAGGCAAGAAGTCTTCAGAATGTAAACAAACAAGATGGCGTCGCTATGGAAACCGTTATGGAGCGACATCTGTGTAGCTTTTATCGCACTGTGGAAAGGTCTGGGGAGGATGGTATTGTTCTAAGTAATGCTTCGGTGCATGTCTTGTTTGGTGGGAATATGTTTAAATAATCTTTGTAATGCACTGTTTGTTTCTATGTTTTATTGTGGTATGTTGGTACACTTTCCGTGTTGTTGGGAGATTGTAATGGAAATAGTGCTGAAAATATCAAAATGCGAAATTTAGATATTATATTTCTGCCCAGAAAAAAAAAAAAACTGTCTGTCTGTCTAATCTATCTGTCTTTCTGTCTGTCTTTGTCTGTCTTGTCTGTCACTCTCTCTCTCCTCCGCCTCTCTCTCTCCTCTCCCTACTGTCTCCTCCCTCTCTCTCTTTCATCCCTCTCTCTCTCCCCTTCCCTCCCTCTCTCTCTCTCCTCCTCAACTCTCTCCGTCTCTCCTCTCCTCCCCCTCCTCTCTCTCTCTCTCCCTTCCCCCTCCCTCTCTCCCTCCTTCTCAACAAGAAAAAAATAACATATCAAAACACAACCTATTTCTACAAAATCCAGTATTCACATTTCACCCCCAACATTTCCCCAAAAGTCCAGTCTGCCTGACATCCTTCCCGTTCACCACATATGATCTCCGGAAGCGCCCCCACGCCCTCTCCCGGGGCACAGTAACTCAAAAAAACGGGAAGTAATGGAAAGAAAAGAAAAAAAACAAAGAAAAAAAAAAAAAAAAAAATAGAGTCCATGATACGGCCTTTATATGAATGCGAATTTGCGAGGTTTAATATTAGTGATCCAAATACGATTTTTCATTTCGAACACTCATGAACGCACATGCTTGCATGCCCCTACGCATACACATGCTTGCATGCATACACATACCTACACACACGCGCGCGCGCATACAGAGCGAGAGAGAGAGAGAGAGAGAGAGAGAGAGAGAGAGAGAGAGAGAGAGAGAGAGAGAGAGAGAGAGAGAGAGAGAGAGAGATCCATAAAAGACAGACAGAGAGGGAGAGGGGAGAGAGGGAGAAGAGAGGAGAGAGAGAGAGAGAGAGAGAGAGAGAGAGAGAGAGAGAGAGAGAGAGAGAGAGAGAAGAGAGAGAGAGAGAGAGAGAGAGAGAGAGGAGAGAGATCCAGATAGAGTGAGAGAGAGAAAGAGATCACACATCGACACACACACACACACACACACACACACACACACACACATCCAAACAGACAGACAGAGAGAAAACACCGTCCTGTTGTCACCCAGATCACCATTGATCCAGAGACCAGTTTGAGGCTGAAGATGGCATGAAGGACCACAACTGCGCCGCACTCAACAGCGCCCAATAAGGACAGTGCGCTCACCTGCTGGTCGGCGCCGGCACGCGAACGCTCTCCCTTACCTGTAGGAGGAAAGGGACACGTGAGATTAACGGTGCAAAAAAATAGGATTATAATGGTGATAAAAAGGGATTTAAGGTGCAAAATAGGGATAATAAGGTGATAAAAGGGATTTAATGGTGATGAAAGGGATTAGATGGTGATAAGAGGTATTTAATGGTGGTAAAAGGGGTTAGATGGTGGTAAAAGGAATATAATGGTGATGTAAAATGGATTTAATGGTAGTAAAAAGGGATTCAATGCGTGATAAGAGGGATTTAATGGTGGTCAAAGGATAAAATAATAGGGATAATGGGAAATAATGGTGATATGATTATAAAAGAAAAATTAATGGTTGATAAAGAAAATAATGGGAAAAAAAGGAAAATAATGGTTGGAAAAAGGAAATAATGGAGATAAAGGATAATCGCGTGATAAAGGAAGGTATTTAATGGTGATGAAAGGGATTTAATGGTGGGCAAAGGAAAATAATAGGGATAAATGGGAAATAATGGTGATATGTGATAAAAGAAAAATAATGGTGATAAAAAGAAAATAATGGTGGGAAAAAAGGAGAATAATGGTTGGAAAAAGGAAATTATGGAGATAATAGGATAATCGCCGTGATAAAAGAATATTAATGGTGATAAAAAGGATAACTGATGAAGATGATGATGATGATGATGATGATGATGATGGCGACGATGACGATGAAGACAATGGTTTCACGAGCAATACTAAAAAAAAGAACAGGATAATAACAGCAATTATAATAACAATAACAATAATAACATTCATCACAACAACTACAACAAAATCAACAATAACATCAACCTCAAATACATTTTTCTGCTCGCCTCGCTTCGTGACGTCACACACTTCCTCCGAGTGACACGGACTCTTACAAAAACTCTTACAAAAACGCCCCCTGTGTGCCAAGCAGCAGGATATGGGCATCTACAAGAACAGGGTTGGATGGCACTGGGCAGGCGGATAATCTGTGACCCCATCTTAACTTCGAGGTCAGGCCAGGTCAGGCGCTAAGTAGTTTACGTTTTCGTATTATTTTCATGATTATAATTAATGTTATCATCTTTATTTATGTTGCTGTTGTTGCTACTTTTGTCACTATCACTATTAATATTATTATCATTATTATTATTGTTACCATTATCATTATCGTTACCATAACTAGTATTAACTTTCATATTGGCACTGTCATCATTTATATTATTACGATTATTGTTATTATTAAAAAATCATCATTATCATCATTATCAATATAATTTTAGTTAGTCTGTTACCATCTGTTTATCAATAGTCTGAACCATAATTATCATTCTTCTTATTCTAATATTATCATCATTATCCCATAATTTTTCTTCTTATCATTATTCTAACATTATCATCATTGCAATCATAATTAGAATAATAGTATCATTATCATCTTCACTACCAAATTCTTCTCCACGAAAAATACAAGCCACTCATAATTCAAATAATTAATATGTATGTTAATTATCTTGAATATATGACCAGCTATATACAAGTCTTTCGAATTTCTTATCGCTCCACTATGCATTTATACGCTTATCACAACTTCATACATTTATCTATCGCAATTTTCCTTTATTTGTTTACCATCCGCTCGCTGTCTCAATTTTTCATAAGCTTAACCATCCAAAGATCATCACAAAATCCTCCAAATAATTCCAAAACCTTATCTCGCTTTCTTCCAATCCTTCTTATCGGAATTTCACCCCCGTGAAGTATCAAATAAAATATCAATTTCTTTATTATCCTCGCCATTATCATTAAGTTGCAGCAAGGGTTATCAGAGAAATCGTGATTCTAGAATTCAACGCCTAAACCTGTATTATCTCTGATAGCGAGTTCATGGTCGAGAATGCAAGAACGCCAAGCGCATGCATTGTAAATCCGCGAACGACCAGCGCATGCATAGAGGGAGAAAGAGAGGGAGAAAGAGAGAGAGGGAGAGGGAGAGGGAGAGGAATGAGAGGGAGGGAGAGGAAATGAAGGGAGGGAGAGGGATGAGAGGAGAGGGAGAAGAGAGAGAGAGAGAGAGAGAGAGGAGAAAGAGAGAGAGGGAGAGGGAGGGAGAGAGAGAGAGAGAGAGAGAGAGAGAGAGAGAGAGAGAGAGAGAGAGAGAGAGAGAGAGAGAGAGAGAGAGAGAGAGAGAGAGAGAGAGAGAGAGAGAGGAGAGAGAGAGAGAGAGAGAGGGGGGGGGAGGGAGAGAAGAGAGAGAGAGAGAGAGGGAGGGAGGGAGGATGAGGGAGGGAGGGAGGGAGGGAGGGAGGGAGGGAGAGAGAGAGAGAGAGAGAGAGAGAGAGAGAGAGAGAAGAGAGAGAGATGAGAGAGAGAGAGAGAGAGAGAGAGGAGAAGAGAGAAGAGAGAGAGAATCTTGGGCTGTATTCTGACTTCTTATCTGAAGGAATCTCCGATGCCTCATGCCATATATGGTACTGAGAAGCGGTGAGGAGGAGGAGGATGAGGAGGGGGGGGAGGAGAAGAGAGGAGGAGTGGTAGGAGGACCGAGGAGGTTAGAGAGAGAAGAGGAAAAGAAAAGATATAAGAAAAAGAAGAAGGAAGAGGAAGAGGAGAGAGGAGGAGGGAGGAGAAGAAGGTGAAAAATCATTAGGAGAGGTGG
>NW_020871610.1:154588-169588 GCF_003789085.1 Penaeus vannamei | reverse complement strand
CACCCTTTATTCCCCTCCCTCCCTCCTCTTTCTCCCTCCCTCCTCTTCCTCCCTCCTTCCACCCTTTATTCCCCCTCCCTCCCTCCCTCCTCTTCCTACTACTCCCTTCGACACTTTATCCCCCCTTCCTCCTCTCTTCTCCCCTCTCCCTATCTTCCCCTATCCATCACCCCCTCCTCCTTCCCCCTCCGTCAGTCTGGCGTCGACCCCACTACCCTCCTCTACCAAAATGTGACCTTCAAGGAAAAAAAGTGACATGGTCCACCCCCATTCCCTCCTCCCTCTTCCCTTCGCCCCTCCCCCTTCTTGTCTCCTCCACCTCCTTCATTTCCTATCCCTCTCCCTTCTTATCCTCTCCCTTCCCTCATTCTCTTCTCCCTCTCCCTTCTTATCCCCTCTCCCTATTAACCTTCTCCTTCTCCCTGTCTCTTCCTCTCCACCGCCTCCGTCTCCCTCCCCTTCGCCCTCCATCCCTTCTCCTCCCTCTCCCTTCCCCTATCCCTTTCTCCTCCCTCCCCCCCTATCTCTCCCTCCACCTCTTCTCCTCCTCCCTTCCCCCACTACCTCTACTCCTCCTCCCTTCCTCCTCCACCTCTTCTCCTCCTCCCTTCCCTCTTCCCCTATCATTCTCCCTTATCCCTTCCCCCCACCCTCTCCCTTCCCCACCCGTCTGCTGAAGCTAAAAAGCCTTTCCATGGTAACAAAGGGACATGATGGTATTTAAGGGGGGGGGTGGGGGGGGGAAAGGGGTAGGAATTATACACCATAGTTTTTTTGTGATTTGATTCTGGTTCCATGTAACACGCATGTTAATCATATGCATAAAAAAGTTCGGCTTTACTTGGCTCCTACACAAACATACAGACAACTGATCTACGGATTTTATTTGTTTACTTGTTTATTTATTCCATGTGTGATCTTCGCCAAGTAGGTTAGGTTTTGGGCACCGTTTGTTTGTTCGTTCGTTGATTAACACGATAATTCAAAAAAAATTATATATAGATTTTTATGAAAAAATTTCAAACATTATGAAATAGATTTTTTATGAGAAAACTTAGATTGCCATTAATTTTTGGTGGTGATCCGGATCATTATCGGGACCTAGATTTTTTTTAATGATTGCATGAGTTACTCTTACTGCCTTCTACAAACTCAAGAACTTATGAACGGATTTAATTAAATTTATAATTTTTTTTAATGATTGCATGAGTTACTCTTACTGCATATGCCTCAAAAGCTTATGAACGTATTTTTACTATTTTCTTACCAGAGGTGTGTAAAGAACTTTTGAACGGATATCTATAATTTTTTTTTACCAGAGGTGTGTAAAGAGCCTACCTTAGATGCCAGTATTTTCTTAACGATCACATCAGTTAACAGTATATACAGGGGTAAATGTTATTATCATTATTATACAGGGATAAATATCATTATCATTATTACCCTTATGTTTACGGATGTCACCAATGTACTTGAGAAAGAGGTGATTTTAGTGCAAATCTATAGCGTGAATATTTTTATTACATCATCAAGTAATTATCTAGCGTGAATATTTTTATTATATTAGTGACCCTATTGCCTTGACAGAGTTACGCACTTTCTGGGTGCTTCTGGTTTTTATTTTTACTTTTTTTTTCTCCAACTCAGATGTCATTGTGATATCCGTAAACATGTTAGTCTTCATTTCTCAGTACACCTAATAATAAGTGTAATCTTTTCATTCTTATTCAGGAAAACGAGAAATAAGAGGAGGAAGGATACTTATAAATGTAAACATACATAAACAATCAAGTGTGTGTTGTGCGTGCCTGTGTCGGTGTCTATATATGTATGTATGTATATACATAAATATATAAATATATACATACATATATATATATATATATATATAATATATATATATATATATATATATACATAGATATGTTCATATATATACATATACATATATATATACATATACATATATACACACACACACACACCACACACACACACACACACACACACACACACACACACCACACACACCACACACACACACACACACACACACACACACATATCTACTATATCTATATACTATCATCTATTATATATATATATATTATATATATATATATATATATATATATATATATATATATATATATATATATATATATATATAGATATATATATATATAGACATCTACATACACACACCTCAGAGGAGAGAGACAGAGAGAGCCGCACAGAGGAGCCACGACCCGCCGGCGGAGGAAAAAAGGCCCCACCGCCACGGCCGCGAAACCCAAGCCGCGCCGCCAAAGGTCACAGCGAACCCACGTCCGAGGGCGGCGCCGAGAGACCTTTCGGACCTCGCTCGCCACGCCCCTCCTCGGCACTCCGCCCGGCACTCTCCTCTCCCGCAGGCACTGAGGGACGCCGCCGGTGCCCCAGTGTGTACAGCCGTGTGTGGTGTGTGTGTGTGTGTGTGTGTGTGTGTGTGGTGTGTGTGTGTGTGTGTGTGTGTGTGTGTGTGTGTGTTGTGTGTGTGTGTGTGTGTGTGTGTGTGTGTGTGTGTGTGTGTGTGTGTGTGTGTGTGTGTGTGTGTGTGTGTGTGTGTGTTGTGTGTGTGTGTGTGTGTGTGTGTGTGTGTGTGGTGTGTGTGTGTGTGTGTGTGTGGTGTGTGTGTATTGTGTATGCGTGTGTGTGTGTGTGCGTGTGTGTGCGTGTGTGCGTGCTGTGTGTGTGTGTGTGTGTGTGTGTGTGTGTGTGTGTGTGTGTGTGTGTGTGTGTGTGTGTGTGTGTGTGTGTGTGTGTGTGTGTGTGGTTGTGTGTGCCTGCACGTGTGCGTGTGTACAAGTGTTGTATTTCTCAATGTAGGCCTTTAACATATACTTATACATGTGTACGTGTGTGTTTTATATTCACACATGCATGTATGTGTGTACTGCATACAGTTTAAGCATCACGAAGAGAGGAATGCATTAAACACACTTAGTTGCACACTTACAATGTTTTCATCCATTTAATAAGATTACCACAGAGGCACACGTAAATGCTTTAATATCCATAAAAAAAATATCCAACAACCCTTCACTCATCCAATTTGTTAAATTCAACACAAGACGAAATAAGAAGCTTTTTAAAAAATATATATTTTCAAACCCGTGACGTCATCGCCAACGAACCTCGTAACGGTCACAACTATTTAAAAACGAGACGACGGTTTTATTTCAGCCAATTATCACAAGTTGTAAAGTGGTCTTAAACACTTACTGTTATTACGATGGCGGTGCGTTTTAACACGGACAACGTGCGTGAATGGAATGGAAATATGATGAAAGGAATGTATACAGAAATATGCAGGAGAAATTGCAATAATGTGGTGAGCAAGAACCATTGTTGTGGAGACTTCGTGGACGAGTAACTATATGTCTGTCAGTCTATCTATCTATCCATCTGTCTGTCTGCACTCACACACACACACACACACACACACACACACACACACACACACACACACACACACACACACACACATACATATATATATATATATATATATATATATATATATATATATAATATACATAATTACATATACACACGAGTGTATATATATTGTGTGTGAGTGTGTGTGTAGTGTGTGTGTTTGTGTGTTTGTGTTTTGTGTTTGTGTTTGTGTGTGTGTGTGTGTGTGTGTGTGTGTGTGTTGTGACATGTGTGTGCGTGTGTGTGTGTGTGTGGTATGCGTGTGTATGTGTGTATAAATCGATAAATAAATAGTTATAGATATAAAGATATATAGTATTCAAAGGACGATCCCATTAAAATATGTTTAATGAGTTTTGTCACTGCGTAATCAAGTGCCATTACCAACAACATGCACTGGATATTGGCTATTATTTTCCAATGACAGTAATAGCAGAGATTAACAGACACACAGAGGAGAGAGAGAGAGAGAGAGAGAGAGAGAGAGAGAGAGAGAGAGAGAGAGAGAGAGAGAGGAGAGAGAAGAGAGAGAGAGAGGAGAGGAGAGAGGAGGAGGAGGAGGAGGAGGAGGAGAGGGAGGAGGGAGGAGGGAGGAGGAGGAGGGAGGGAGGGAGGGAGGGAGGGAGGAGGGAGGGAGGGAAGGAGAAGGAAGGAAGGAAGGAAGGAAGGAAGGAAGGAAGGAGGAAGGAAGGGAGGGAGAGGGAGAGAGGGGGAGGGAGAGAGGGAGGGAGGAGAGAGGAGAGAGGGAGAGAGGGAGAGAGAGAGAGAGAGAGAGAGAGAGAGAGAGAGAGAGAGAGAGAGAAGAGAGGAGAGAGAGAGAGAGAGAGAGAGAGAGAGAGAGAGAGAGAGATAGAGAGAGAGAGAGAGAGAGAGAGAGAGAGAGAGAGAGAGAGAGATAAAGATAAAGATAAAGAGAGAGAGAGAAAGATAAAGATAAAGAGAGACAAACAGACAGAGAGAAGAGCCAGACAGACATATAAAGAAAGAAAGACAGACAGACAGACAGACAGACAGACAGAAAGAAGAAGAGACAGAGAGAAAGAGAAGACAAAGAAGACAGAGAAAGAAAGAAACAAAGACAGAGAAAGAAAGAAAGAAAGAAGAGAAAGAAAAGAAAAAGACAGCCAGACAGAGAAAGAAAGCCGAGTAAATTGTTAACTTCCAACTACTCGTTACTCTCTTAAAAGTCAACAAAACCGCCAATTAATAATTCATATTCCCCAGAATGTCTTGGTAGACCACGTCTGCTAATATTTCAGACAAGCTAAAGAAAGAAAGGAATGAATAAGAAAAGAGGGAAAAAAAGAGAAAAAAAAGGATGAAGAAGGGGGAAAAAAGAAGAAAAAGAAAAAAAGAAAATGAAAATATAGCCAGAAAGAAAAAGGAAGAGAGAGAAAGAAAGAAAAGGTTAAGAAAAAAAAAGAAAAAAGTAAGAAAGAAAAAGAAATGATAGAAAGAAGAAGAAAGAGAAAACAAGAAGAAGAAAAAAAGAAAAGAGAGAAAGAAATAGAAGAGAGAGAGAAAGAAAAAACTTGCCCTGGTCCTGTCCTACAGCCGAGGGCAAAGTCAGGCGCAAACGCATTATTTGGTTTCTCTCGTTTATTCTCTCTGCTTTCCGCTCCTCCTGTTTATTTGCAGTCATTTGTCTGTCTACGCTAAGTGTATCACTTGCAATTATCTCTCTTTTTTTTTCTCTTTCCCCCTCTCTCTTATTTCCCCTTTTCTCTCTCTCTCTCTCTCTCTCTCTCTCTCTCTCTCTCTCTATATATAATATATATATATATATATATATATATATATATGTATATATATATATATATATATATATATATATATATATATATATATTATATATGTATTATATATACATATATCTTTCTCTCTTATCTTTCTCTCTCTATGTATATATCTATTTATCTTTCTATCTCTTTCTCTTTTCCTTTTCTCGCATTGTCTGTATCTCTCTCTCTCTCTCTCTCTCTCTCTCTCTCTCTCTCTCTCTTCTCTCCTCTCTCTCTCTCTCTCTCTCTCTCTCTCTCTCTCTTTATCTATCATCTTTCTATCTTCTTCTCTTTTCCTTTTCTCGCATTGTCTTTCTCTCTCTCTCTCTCTCTCTCTCTCTCTCTCTCTCTCTCTCTCTCTCTCTCTCTCTCTCTCTCTCTCTCTCTTCTCTCTCTCTCTCTCTCTCTCCCTTATCACCGTACCTTCATCTGTACCCGAGACAGAAATGACACACAAATATAAATAATAAAGAAAGAGATAAAAGAAGATATTACGGAGCGAAAATAAGGGGCATTAGGGAACAAGTATAAGGAATTAGGAAACGAATATAAGGAATCCGGGAACAAGGGAATTGGAATATAAGGAACGGGAAATGAAATAATATAAGGGAACGGATATAATGAATTATGGAACGGATATAAGGTATAAGGAACGGATATAACGAAATAGGAACGGATATAACGAAATAGGGAACGGATATAACGAATTAGGGAACGGATATAAGGTATAAGGGAACGGATATAAGAATTATGGAACGGATATAAGGTATAAGGGAACGGATAAACGAATTAGGGAACGGATATAAGGTATAAGGGACGGATATAATGTATGGAACGGATAATATAAGGAACGAATATAAGGAATTTGGGAATGGATGTAAGAGGTATTAGGGAACGGGTATAAGGGATTAGGGAACGGATATAAGTTATAAGGGAACGGATATAACGAATTAGGGAACGGATATAAGGTATAAGGGAACGGATATAATGAATTAGGGAACGAATATAAGGAAACAGGGAACAAATCTAAGGAATCCGGGAGCGAATTTAAGGAATTTTGAATGGATATAAGAGATATTAGGGAACGAATGTAAGGAATTAGGGAAAGGATATAAAGAATTAGGAAACTAATATAACAGGTATAAGGGAACGAATATAAGGAATTAAGGAACTAATATAGGGAATCAAGGAATGAATATAAGGAATTAGGGAATGGATAGAACAGGTATAACGGAACGAATATAAGGAATTAATGAACAAAAATAAGGAATTAAGGAACAAAAATAAGGATTAGGGAACAACAAGGAACAGATTGCAAAGGAGAACATCAGCATAACCAACTAGAGTGCTGCGGCAGAGTTCCTGATGAACAGCCACAGATGAGAACAATTATTATTCAACAGCACACGCAGGAGGATGATAAAGAGAGGGGATGGGATGGTATATAATCATGAGCCTATAGACCACACACACACACACAGCCCAAGGTTGATGCGTATTACATGCACACAATGTCTGTTTTTTTGATACGTACATAAACGGCATGTATTCAGACACGTGCTATAATACTCACACAGATGGAGAGGGATGGGAAGACATATTTCTAGAGAGCGGAGCAAATAGTATCGAAATTATATGTATCAACGCATGAATGGAGATACATGATTCATTAAAGGCGCACACAGACAGTCAGTCGGCATCTCTCTCTCTCTCTCTCTCTCTCTCTCTCTCTCTCTCTCTCTCTCTCTCTCTCTCTCTCTCTCTCTCTCTCTCTCTCTCTCTCTCTCTCTCTCACACACACACACACACACACACACATACAGAGCAGAGAGAGAGACAGAGAGAGAGAGAGAGAGAGAGAGACGATGAGAGAGAGAGAGAGAGAGAGAGAGAGAGAGAGGAGAGAGGAGAGGAGAGAGAGAGAGAGAGAGAGAGAGAGAGAGAGAGAGAGAGAGAGAGAGAGAGAGAGAGAGAGAGAGAGAGAGAAAGAGAGAGAGAGAGAGAGAAGAGAGAGAGAGAGAGAGAGAGAGAGAGAGAGAGAAAGAAAGAAAGAAAGAAAGAAAGAGAGAAAGAAAGAAAGAAAGAAAGAAAGAAAGAGAAAGAAAGAGAAGTGTTCCTTCTGAAGACCGCTTAGAATCTGTATGCATAAGGTGACCAAAGCGATTGAAGAACACGGCCAGCAGATCCTTTCCACGAATACTTAACAATTCTTACGGATACAGAGAAAACCATCATTGAAAAAAAAGTAAAAATATACAAAAATATAACCTCTGTTCACACGAAGATACGCCCAATTTCTTTCTGAACTTTCACGTCAATAAATTACGTATATTCCCAGAATACATTTTTGTGTGTGTGTGTTTACTTTCCGTGTTTATCTTTTTCTTTTCTTTTTCTTTGCTTTGAGTTTGCAACATGTGTGTTCCATTTATTTTAGCCTCTTTTCTTTCCTTTTTATTTCTTTTTCCTCTTCTTCTTTTTTTTTTTTTTTGCTTTTAATATTGCAACATGTGGTGTTCCATTTTAGCCTCTTTTCTCTCTTTCCTCTTTTTTCTATTTCTTTTTTGGCCCTGTGTAAAAATAAGGGATTTATACAAAATCTCAACCCTTGCAATGAGGCATAAAGCGGTTTTAATGTTGCATAATTAAGTAGCAAATGCCACTCCTGCAACATCTGAAATTCTAATGAACTTATTTTTTTTTCTTCGTCTCCCGAAAGACAATGGTTCTGTGTTATAACGCTGGAAGGAGATCGAGGGAGAGGAGGGGAGGAGGGAGGGGAAGGGGAGGGGGAGGGGGAGGAGAGGGGAAAGGGAAGGGGAAGGGGGAGGGGGAAGGAGGAGACGGGAAGGGGTAGGGAGGGAGGGGAGACGGGAAGGGGAGGTTGAAGGGGAGGGGAGACGGGGAAGGGGAAGGGGGGAAGGGGGAAGAGGAGGGGAAGGGGGGAAGACGGGACAGGGGTAGGGGAAGGGGGAAGGGGGAAGGGGAAAAGGGGGGCAAGGGAGAGGGGAAGGATCTGAAGAATTTCCTTTATTCCTTATTTGTCACATCGGCCTTCTAATCCTGCCATCCCCCTCCCCCCCTCCCCCTTCCCCCCTTCCCCCCACGTCTCTGCCTCGGTCTCCATTCTCTCTCTCTCATTTAAGTCCTTCCTCTCCTCTCTTTTCTCTTCTAGTCCTCTTCTCCTCCCCATTCCTCCTCTATTCCTCCTCCCATTTACTAATCTCCTCTCCTCTCTATTTCCCTCCCCTCCCCTCTTCTTCTCTCCTCTCTCTTCTCCCCTCCCCTCTCCTCTTCTTTTCTTCTCTCCTCTCTCTCCCTCCCCTCCCCCCTCCTCTCTTCTCTCTCTTCCTCTACTTCATCTACTCACACTCATACTGATACTCACATCATACTTATACTGATACTCACACTCATACTGATACTCGCATTCATACTCATACTGATACTCACACTCATACTGATACAAATACTCACACTCATACTGATATCCACACTGATACTGATACTCATACTGATACTCACACTCATACTGAAAGTAAGACCCACACACACAAAAAAAAAAATATATCTATACATCTAGATGTATCTACCTATCTAGATCTTCCTGTCTGTCTATATACATAAGCATATAAGTCTATTATGTAGACATACATAGACATACATAGGCATGTACGTGTCTTTCTGTCTTTCTCCAAGATGAGGACAAGATCTGAATGTTATCTTATCTGTGACGAATTCCGGAAGTACATTTCCTGAATGCTTCTTGGCATTTTATATCTCCTCTCTTCATTACGTCTCTCCATTTCCTCTCGTTATCTTCCCGCTTGCCTTTCACCATCTTCTAGTTACTGGTCCCGCTTCATTTTATTATTTTCATTTTTTCCGTTCCTCTGCTTGTATTTTTATTCTATTCTCCCTCCTCTCATTCCTTCTTCCTCCTTCTCATCTTCTTCTTTCTTCTCATCATCATCTCTCTTCATTCATTTCATTCTATCATCTACCTCTTCTCTAATTTATCTTCTACTTCTACCTCTTCCTCCTCCTCTTTTTTCTTCTCTTTCCTTCGCAAAAAAGCCCCGACGAAAAATCCATTTACGATTCCAGTCATAACGGCCCTTGCTGTTTACCCCTTGCGACCCCTGATGAATATGTTTCAGTTAGTCAGGGACCTTCAGACAGGGGAGACACGCTTGAAGGGAGGATGATAGGGAGACAGAGAAGGAGAGAGGGAGAGGGAGAGAGGAGAGGGAGAGGGAGAGAGAGAGAGAGAGAGAGAAGAGAGAGGAGAGAGAGGAGGAGGACGAGTGAGAAGAGAAGACGAGAGGAGAGAGACGAGAGAGAGAGAGAGAGGAGAAGAGAGAGAGGGAGCAGGATAGAGAGGAGGAGAGTAAGAGTTGATGAGATGAGGGGGAGAGAGAGGGGGGTAGATTAGGGAGGGATGAGGGGGGGGGAATGCAATGGATTGAGTAGGAAGGGAAGATGGAAGGAGGGAGAGGGAGTGGGGGTTAGGGGAGAGGGAGAGAGAGGGGGGTTGAGAGGAGAGAGAGAGGCGGGAAGGCAGGGAGAGAGGGAGGTATGGACAGTAAGAGATGGAGGGAGAACAGAAAGAGATAGTGGCTGGTGGAGATATGAAGAGAAGAGAGAGAGGGAGAGGGAGAGAGGGGGGGTTGAGGGGAGAGTAGAGGGGGGGGAAGGCAGGGATGAGAGAGACGTCGGGAAGGCAGGAGAGAGAGGGAGATAGAAAGGAGGATGGATAGGAAGAGAGGAGATAGGGAAGAGAGAGGAGGAGGGATAGGAAGGAAGACGAGGGAGGAGATAGGAAAGAGGGAGAGAGAGAGAGGGGGGGGTTCAGAGGGAAAGAGGGAGGGAGATTCAGGCAGGGGGTTCAGAGGGAAGGGAGAGGAGAGAGAAGAGAGAAAAAGAAAGGAGACAAAGGAGAGAGAGGAGAGAGAGCAGAGAGGAGAAGAGAGAAGAGAGAGAGGAGAGGGGAGGAGAGGAGAGGAAGAGAGAGAGAGATAGAGGAGAGAGAGAGGAGGGATGAGAGAGAGAGAGAAGAGAGGAAAAAGAAGAGAGAAATGAGAGAGAAAAGGAGAGAGAGGAAGGAGATGAGGAAGGAGAGAGAGAGAGAGAGAGATGAGAGAGTAGAGAGAGAGCTATGAGAGAGAGAAAGAGAGAGAGAGAGAGGAGAGAGAGAGAGAGAGAGGAGAGAGAAGAGAGATGAGAGAGAGAGGATGAGAGAGAGAAGAAGAAAAGAAAGAAAGAGAAAAGAGAAGAGAAGAAAGAGAGAAAGAGAAAAATAGAGAAAGAGAAAGAGAAAGAGAAAGAGAAAGAGAAAGGAGAAGAGAAAGAGAGGAAGGAGGCCTCGACCGCTCTCAGACGCAGTCTCAAGAATGCGTGGCGGCGATCATGACAACACCTGCCACATTGACAGTCCTCGACGTCATCAGTCATCCCCGAAATAGAGGCACTTTAAGGCCCGACGTCAAGTGGTTGCAGATGGAAGAATCGACCTTACGTGCCTTCGTTTTTTTCTTCTTCTTCTGTTTGGTCCCTGAGAATTACGTGTTTCTCTTTTTGTCTTAGAGAGAAAGAGAGAGGAGAAAGAGAGAGGGAGAGGGGGGAGCGGAGGAAAGGGAGGAGGGGAGAGGAGAGAGAGAGAGAGAGAGAGAGAGAGAGAGAGAGAGAGAGGAGAGAGAGAAGAGAGAGAAGAGTGAGAGAGAGAGAGAGAGAGAGAGAGAGAAGAGAGAAGAAAGAGAAAAGAGAGAGACAAAGAGACAGAAAGAGAGAGAAAGAATCAGACAGTCATAGACAGCCCCATACACACAGACTGAGATAGAGATAAAGAGACATAGACGAAACCAATAATCAGACAGAAACTGAAAAAACAGACAGACAGAAAGAGACAAAACGAGATGCAAAATAATAATAACAATGATAATAATCATAATAATAATAAAAATAATAAAATCCAGATAAAACAAGAAAAACAGAGAGAAAGAACCGACAAAAAAAAATGTCTTTCACTGACGGCTTTCGCTCTCCAGCCCCGCCAAGCCCGAGCACCCAAAGCCAGTGAATCGGCTTCTCCCTGGTATGTGATTGGCTCGGCGGCTGAGGGTCCGCTGCGTGCCTTCGAGGAGCCCAATGACTCTGCTTGTTTATTTAGACGAAATTGCTTGCCACTTCTGTGAGCAATCGGGAACACGGGTGAGCTTTTTTTTTTATTCTCTGTTTCATTGACTTGTTTTTCACTTTCCGTTTTGCTATTTTCTTCCTTTCTCAGACGTTTTATTTATTTTTATTTATATCCTTCGTTCCTTTCATAGACTTTTTCGCTTTCGTTTTTTAATCTTTTTCACTTTCCTTTTTACCATTTTCTTCCTTTCTCAGCCGTTTTATATTTTTTATTATTATTTATATCCTTTGTTCCTTTCAATTGACTTTTTCATTTTTGTTTTTAATCTTTTTCACTTTCCTTTTTACCATTTTCTTCCTTTCTCAGCCGTTTTTATGTTTTTATTATTAATTTTATATCCTTTGTTCCTTTCATAGACTTTTTCGCTTTCGTTTTTAATCCTTTCTTTCTTCCTTTCTTAGACGTTTTATTTTCATTCGTTTATTCTTTAAAATCTTTCCTATCTTCGTTACTTATACATTTTCCTTCGTCATTTCTATCATTCCTTCCTGCCTTCTTCACACACTTTTTCTTTTCTTTTCCAATTATACGAAATCCAAGTCAAAACAACAATAATACCCGATTCACTTCACCCTTCCCCCCCCCTCAAAAAAGAAAAAGAAAGAAAAACTAAATTTCCCTTCCTCTCTTTACCCTCTCTTTTTTCTTATCATTCTTCCTTTTTTAAGAATACAGGACAGAGAGAGAGAGAGAGAGAGAGAGAGAGAGAGAGAGAGAGAGAGAGAGAGAGAGAGAGAGAGAGAGAGAGAGAGAGAGAGAGAGAGAGAGAGAGAGAGAGAGAGAGGAGAGAGAGAGAGAGAGAGAGGATCAGAGGAGAGAGAGAGAGATTCAGAGAAAGAGAGAGAGAGAAGGAGGAAGAGAGAGAGAGAGAGAGAAAGAGAGAGAGGAGAGAGAGAGAGAGAGAGAGAGAGAGAGAGAGAGAGAGAGAGAGAGAGAGAGAGAGAGAGAGAAGAGAGAGAGAGAGAGAGGAGAGAAAGAGAGAGAGAGAGAGAGAGAGAGAGAGATTCAGAAGAGGAGAGAAGAGATTCAGAGAGAGAGAGAGAGAGATTCAGAGAAGAGAGAGAGAGTTCAGAGAGAGACAGGGAGATTCAGAGAGAGAGAGAGGGGGAGATTCAGAAAAAGAGTGAAAGCAAGAGAGAGAGAACACAGGACCTGAAAACAAAACAATAATACCCAAACAAGACGACAGAGAAACCATACCCCGAACGGGCGCCCCACACCGCCTGCACCGACCCTCTTGGCCTTAAAGTGAGTAGACATCAAATCGAAAAAAAATAGTTTTGACAACCTGGGTCAATAAACAAAGTAAAGGACCATCCACTACGCCCTTGAAGGAGGAGAAGGAATGAAGGAGATGGAGGAATAGAGGGGAGGAGGAGGAGAAAGAGGAGAAGGAATGAAGGAGAATGAGAAGGAGGAGGAGAAGGGAAGAAGATGAGGAGAAGAAGGAAAAGGAGGAGGAGGAGAAGGAATGAAGGAGATGGAGAAGGAGGAAAAGGTAGGAGAGGAGAGGAATGAAGGAGAGGAGAAGGTATGAAGGAGGAGGAGGAGGAGAAGAAGAAGGAGGAGGAGAGAAGGAATGAAGGGAGATAAAGAAGCAGAGGGGAGAGGAGGAGGAGGAGGAGGGGAGGAGGAGGAGGAGGAGGAGGAGGAAGGAGAGGAGAAGCAGAAGGATGATGAATTAAAAGGGTAAAAAAAGAATGGATTAGATGAATGGGTGCAGTGATCGAAGAGAAAGAGTAATGATGATGATATGGAGATGGTGGAATGAAGAAGGAAAAGAAGAGGAAGAAAAAGACTATGGGGAGGAGGAGCAGGAGAAAAAGAAAAGGAGGAGTAGGATAAGAAAGATAAATACGACGAAGAGAGAAAGATGAGAAATAAGACAATGCGAAACCAAACGCCAAAAGATCAAACGAAGTATAAGAAAGAAAATCAAGACGAACAGAGAGAGACAAGAGAAAAAAGAAAACAAAAAGAAAAAGAAAATACAAACGTTTGGCCAAAATACCAAGAAGCACAGAGGCAAAGAGAGAGAAAAATAACAACGACAAATAAGACATAGAATAAAGCTCGAGTTCAGAACACATAAATAAGCACATAGAGCAAAGAATAACATCTAAAGTACGTATACTAAACCTCCCCCCTTCCCCCCCTCCCCTCCCACCCCATCCCCTTGCCCCCCCAGAAAACCCTTCCCCTTCCCTCTCCCTCTCCCCCTCTCCCTCAATCCTCCCACTCCCCCCATTCCCTTCCCTCAGAAAAACCCTTCCCTTCCCCTCTCGTCTCCCCCTCTCCCTCAATTCCTCCCGAAAGATCCCTCCCCTTTCCCTAACGGAACCCTTACCCCCCCTTCCCCTTCCCCTTCTATACCTCTCCCGTAGAAAAATCCTCCCTTTTCCTCTCTCCCCCTCCCCAACACTCCTTCCCCAAGAACTTTTCCCTCCCCCCTTTCCCCTTTCCCTCACTTTTCCCCCTTCCCAAAGAAACCCTCCCCCCTCCCTCGACCCCCCAATTAAACCCTCTCCTTCCTTTTCCTCCCCACTACCCCCAAGAGAACCCTCCCCTTGCCTGCCTTCCCTATCTCCCCCAAGAAACCCTCCCCCCTCCCTCTTCCTCCCCTCCTCCTCCCAAAAACCCTCCCCCCTGCCACCAAAAGAACCCTTACCCCCCTCCCCCACCCGAAAACCCTCCCTCTTTCCCCTTCCCCCCCAAGTAAACCCTCCCCTCCCTCCTTCCCCCTCCCCCCAAAAAAGAACCTCCCCCTTCCCCTTTCCCCCCTCCCTCCCAAGAAAACCCTCCCCCTGCCCCTCCAAGAAAAACCCTCCCCCTACCTCCTCCCCCCTCCCCCGCCCCCATCTTACAAAAGCAGATATTCATATAACACAATTTTCGCCTCACAGGACCTCGCATTCCATCCCTTGTCACATTTCTGTTAATACCCAAAAAAGAGACAACTTTTACTTTAACATTTCCTTTGGTGTAGAAAGACTTACAGAGATTTGTATTACTCATGACATCAACTCCATTGCCTCTCAGTTCTGTGTAACCCTTTCGTCTCCTTCTTATTCTGTATTTTCTCTCTTTCTCTGTCTGTTGTTTGTCTGTTCTGTCTCTCTCTGTCTCTGTCTCTGTCTCTGTCTCTGTCTCTCTCTCTCTCTCTCTCTCTCTCTCTCTCTGCCCTCCCCATTATCATTCCTGAAATATTTTTTTGACTTTTCCCTCCCCTCTTTTCTTCTTTCCTTTTTTCTTCGTCACCATTCCCTTCTTGTCTACCCCTTGCCCTCTCTTTCTTCTTTCACTCTTTACACCCCTCATTCCCGCGAAGCTATCTCTCTCTTTCCTTCCTTTGCCTCCTTTCATTCACCCTTCGTTTCCCTTTCCTTACTCTCTTTTCCCTTTCCTTTCCCTTTCTCTTACCTCCTCCATCCTTTACAATTTCCTTCCCCTTCCCTCTGCTTCTCTCCCCGTCCCTCTCCTCCCTTTCCGTTCCCCTTTCTCTTTCATCCCTCTCTCATCCTCTTCCACTTACCACTACCC
>NW_020871610.1:139588-152088 GCF_003789085.1 Penaeus vannamei | reverse complement strand
AAGCACGGCCAGGAGGCTAAGCGAGAACGGGATGAGGAAGAGAGAGAGGGGAGGGAGGAGGAGGGGAAGACAGTTAGCGATGGATGGAAGGGGAGATGGAGCGAGCCGAGGAGGGTAGGTCTTTGGCGGCTGAGACGGGATAGGGAGAAAAGGGACTGTGGGAATGTACTCGAGGAGAGACCCGGCCGAGAGGGATTGCGCGAACGCGAGACAACCTCAGGATCGAGGCCGCTCCGTGTCTGCCTGCTAGGTGGGACCAGAAACAACGGAGACGCAGACAGAGACCAAAACCGGAAAGATTATGGTTGACTCTCGGTGAGCCAGAGAGACGTGAAATCGAGTGAGAGAGGAGAGCGAGAGAGAGCCAGAAAACAGACAGACAGAGACAGACCGAAAAGAAAGCCAGGAGAGGAGAAAGAAAGGAGAAGAAAAGAAGAAACAGAGACAGAGAAAAAAATAAGAAACACAAAAAACAACACAAAACGAGACCCATCATCCCAGAGAAGCTACAAACCCAACCAAACAACCAAAACCAAACCAACGCGACACCCAAACCAAACAACGCGACACGAGAGACAAACAACCCAAACAACCACGCGACACGAGAGACAAACAACCCAAACAAACCAACGCGACACGAGAGACAAACAACCCAAACAAACCAACGCGACACGAGAGACAAACAACCCAAACCAACCAACGCGACACGAGAGACAAACAAGCCAAACAAACCAACGCGACACGAGAGACAAACCAAAGCAACCAACGCGACACGAGAGACAAACAAGCCAAACAAACCAACGCGACACGAGAGACAAACAACCCAAACCAACCAACGCGACACGAGAGACAAACAAACCAAACAAAACCAACCCGACACGAGAGACAAACAACCCCAACCAACCAACGCGACACGAGAGACAAACAACCAAACCAACCAACGCGACACGAGAGACAAACCAACCAAACAAAAACAAACGACAGAGACAAACAACCCCAAACCAACCAACGCGACAAGAGAGCAAGCCAAACCAACAACGCGACACGAGAGACAAAAACGACAAACCACCAAAACGCGACACGAGAGACAAACAACCCAAACCAACCAACGCGACACGAGAGAGACAAACAACCCAAAACAAACCAACGAGACGCGAGAGAGAGAGAACGACAAAGACGTGAAGCAGACGGAGGGACCCTGCGCCGCCCTCTCTCTCCCACGGCAGATCGAGTAGCGACCTCCAGAGGAGATGAAAACCGAGTAACTAACACTTGATAATCTCTTGTAAAATCCGCTGCTTGCACTCGAAATCCTAGAGCCGCAGAGAGAGGCGCCTCGAGGTTTTTGTTTTTTATTAAAGAAGTTTATTCCGGTTGGTAAAAGAAGTTTATATCTTTTTTATTTTTTAAAAGAAGTTTATTCCAATTAGAAGTTAATTCCCGTGGTAAATGAAGTTTTTCTGGTTTTTGTCTTAAGTAAAAGTTTTTATTCTCTGTCGTAATTAAACAAGTTGTACGGTTGGTGCGATCAAAAGAGTTTATTCCGGTTGCGTTAAAGAAAGAAAAGGGAGGGAGAGGGGGGGGGTAAAAGAAGTTTATTACGGTTGGTAAAAGAAAGGAAAGGGGGAGGGGTAGGGAAAAAATACTTTTGCACTAAAAGCAGGGGCAGAAGATGAGGAAGAAAGAGAGAGAAAATAATAGAGAAGAAGGAAATGGTGGAAGGACGAAAGAAAGAATAATAGAAGAATGGAGATTACGTTTTGTTTTCAAAAAGTTTAATCCGGTTGACTATAAAAAAGAAGATGGAGAGAGCGTAAAAGAAGTTTATTCCTGTTAGAAGTTTATTCTGGTTGGTAAAAGAGAAGAAGGGAGGGAGGGAAGGAGAAAAAAAAAATTACTCTCATACTAGAGAAAAAGGAGGGAGGAAAGGAAGGGGGAAAAATATTTTCGCACTAAAAGCAGAGGAAGAAGAAGAGAGGAAAAGAAAGATGAAGAAGAAATGGGAAGAAGAAAAGAAAAGAAAAAAGAAGAATGAGGAGAAAGAGGTTTTGCTTTTCAAGAAGTTTATTCCGGTTGGTAAGAGAAAGAAAGGGGGGAGGGAGGGAAGCGAAAAAATTGCTTTCGTACTAAAAGCAGAAGAAGAAGATGAGGGAAGACGAAGAAGAAGAAGAGAGAATAGAAAAGAAGGAGAAATGGGAAGGAGAAAAGAGAAGCGAGGAGAAAAGAGAAGCGAGGAGGAAAGGGAAGCGAAAAAATTACTTTCGTACTAAAAACAGAGGAAGAAGATGAGGGAAGACGAAGAAGAAGAAGAGAGAATAGAAAAGGAGGAGAAAAGAGAAAAAAAGAGAAATGAGAAGCGGGGAGGGAAGGGAAGGAAAAAAAATACTTTCGTACTAAAAGCAGAGGAAGAAGATGGGGAAGGCGAAGAAGAAGAGAAAATAGAAAAGGAAGAGAAATAATGGGACGAGGGAAAAAAGAGAAAAATGCGGAGAAAAAGGAGAAGACTTGTTCCATTAGTAGAAGAAAAAAAGAGAAAAAAATACTTAAGAAAAAAAGGATTTTTCTTAATAAGGAAAAGAAAAAAAAGTAACGAAAAAGATGAAACGAAAAGAAAAGTTTTTAATACGGAAAGGATAAAGAAGAAAAAAAATAATAACAAGTAAAAAACAAAACAAAACAAAACAAAAAATGTCTCAAAATTTCCGATTACCGATGAAGATGAGGACACACGATTCTCGCCTCTACGGAGATGCCTTACTTTCACGTCAATCCGCGTCGAAACCCGATTTATAGGCCTCAGCGGGGTAATTGTTCGCGTGGCTAAGTAGGCATAGGGGGTGGGGAGAGGGGGGGTTAGTAGGCATAGGGGTGGGAGAGGGGGCTAAGTAGGCATAGGGGGTGGGGAGGGGGGGGCTAGTAGGCATAGGGGTGGGGAGAGGGGGGGGCTAGTAGGTAGGCTCTAGGGGTGGGAGAGGGGGGCTAAGTGGCATAGGGGGTGGGTTAGTAGGGGAGGGGGGAGGTAGCGTGGGTATGAGTGTGGGGAGATGGGAAGGAGGAAGGGGGTGGGGGAGGGGAGGGGAAGGGGAAGGGAGGGGAAGGGTATGGGTGAGGGAAGATGAGGGGGAGGGGGAGGGGGAGGGGGAGGGAGGAGGGAGAGAAGGGGTGGGGTATGGTGAGGGGGATAGGGAGGGGAGGGGAGGGGAGTGAGATGGGAAGGGGTGGGGTAATGGGGTATGAGTGAGGGGAGATGGGGGGATGGGGTAGGGGAGATGGGAAGGGGTATAGGGGGGGAGGGGGAAGGGGAAGGGGTATGCGATGAGGGAAGATGGGAGGGGGTATGGGGAGAGCATGGGAGAGGGAAAGGGAGAGGAGACTAAGGCTGAGGAGAAGGGGAGCGACATAGGGATGGCCGAGGAGGACATAGTAGAGAGGGAGGAAAGAAGAGGAGGGGAAGGGAAGGGAAGGAAGGCATAGGGGAGATGAGAAGGGGGAGGGAGTGGAGGGGGGGGAGGGGGGGCGCAGGGGAGCATGGGCGAGGGCGTGGGTATGGGTATGGGCGACGTGAGCGTGAAAGTGATAGGAAAGGATGTGGGTATATATGATACCCCTTCATCCCCATGCATGGCTGAGGAGAGTCCCCTTCTCTTCCTCTCCCTGTCTGTCTGTCTCTGTCTGTCTCCCTCTCTCTGTCTGTCTGTCTCCATCTCTCTGTCTGTCTCTGTCTCTCTGTCCTTGTGTCTATTGTCTCTGTCTCTCTCTCTGTCTGTGTGTCTATCTGTCTATCTCCTCCTCTGTCTGTCTGTCTCTCTGTCCGTGTGTCTATCTCTGTCTGTCTGGTGTCTCCCTCTCCCTCTCCTTCTCCCTCTCTCTGTCGCTCTGTCTCTGTCTCTCTGTCTGTTTCTATCTCTCTCTCTCTGTCTGTTTCTATCTCTCTCTCTCTGTCTGTCTGTCTCTGTCCATGTGTCTATCTCCCTCTCTCTGTCTGTCTGTTTGTCTCCGTCTCTCTGCCGTGTGTCAATCTCTCTCTCCCTCTCCTTCCCCCTCTCTCTCTAATAAATTATACAGACAAAGCATGATGTATACTTAAACCTGACATGCATTTTCGACAAAAAAAACGATTAAAATTCAGATTATTATCCCGAACCCGCCGAAAAGAAACAGTCAAACACACAACAAATAAGAGCAAAGAAAAAAATAATAATAATAATAATAAAAGAGAAAAAAATGAAGAACGCCAAAATGTAGTTTCCAAAACTACCTGAAAATAACTCACCTCAGATAACAGGATCGACAAGGCGATTTAATACCCTTTTCCTTAGCTCACATAAAAAAGTGTTGATGACAACCCGTTTCTCGCTACGAAAGGACACACATAAAACATTAAAACTCTTTTTTTTATCAAAATTCTATCTCTCGGGGTTTTAAAGGGACACTGAAGAACTTTTCTGAAGTGGTTCCTCGAGATCACTTGGCAGGACGCACACTTTGACACCAGGAATCACTCCATGTCTCTCGTATCTTTTCACTTCGATTTTTTTCCCTTTATTAAGGCAAGGGTCGTGATCTGGCATCCAGCAGAGCCAGTGAGATAAATAGGAGATGTGAATGATATGTTATTTTTCAAATATTTATTTATTTATCCATTTTTCTACACACGTATTCGATATTCACTTGATGTCCTTTTGCAAATTCTTTCTCATTAACCTTGTTTTTTTCTTTATTTCATTTCTCTTCTTTCTCTTTTCTGCTTATTCTCGCCGATATGACATGACCTCCGACCGGGTTCGATCAGCGGGCACTCTTGGCCGCGCCCCGACACACTGCTCCCGAGTGCGCGTGTGTGCGTGCGTGTGTGGGTCGATCGCTTAATTACAAAAACATCCACTACAAACAACAACAAGAGGCGGCCGAAGTCACATCCCTGAGGCCTTTCCTCCTCGTTTCGTGCTTGCCCGATCCGCCCGGCCCTTTAAACCGGACAGATGAGCCTTATTTGACCGGCAACGGACCGGAATTCGCCACATGTGCAAAGCAAACAGCCCGTACGTCCTGCCCGGCCGCCGCGTTCTTACAGACTCGCGCCGTCACCCACGGATCCGGACGCGGTGGCCAAGGCGTCCCGCGCTGCATGAGCTTAAACTCGGCGATAAACGATCTATTTCAACCCCAGGACGCCTAGGGGCATTACCTCCGACCCCGCTACCACCTAAATTTCGGAAAACCTCTCTGAAAACAGTGCCAAACGACGGGAAATGCGCCGAAATATTTCCGAGCGTTGAATTTCCCTACGTGGCAACTCCTCGCGGCACGGGATGCCCCCAAACAAGCTTTTCTTTCTCCCGAATGTCCGACGCGCCCGATTTTTTCCGCTCGTACCCGCGGCTTTCGTTGTCGGGGGACTGCAGGAGACACACCCGACTTCAATAACTGAAAAAATGAAATGAGTATCCTGAACTTTCATCAAATTAAACGGAGCTCCTGACCGCCAAATAAGGACTAAACATCTGGGTTTCGCCAACGGTCGCGAGGCTAAACATGTGCACACATAACTTTCCCATAACGTACACCTGTCCGACACCAACCCCTAATTACGACCTTTAAATCCTGCGATTTAATCACCTCTTCCCCGACTCGTGCAATTTATTTTCTATAAGCAAAATTTCTAAGGAATTTGACTCATTTTTTCGCCTCTGTTGCAGCTTTTTGAAGATTGTTTAGACGAAAATTTTCAACAGAGACGAAACGCGGTGCAACAGAATGCGAAAGTGATGTCTCGTGTCTCGTTCCTCGCTGTTTGTTTGTTTGATCTTCGACAGAGGGTTTCATGAGGGGATTTTACTCGTTTGTAGAGGTGCAGATTGCATCACTATTATTTATAATTATTTATCATTTATTAATAATTATTATATTAATTATCATAATAATCTTATAAACTCATTATTATTATCTTTATTATTATTGTGGATGGTTTTAATTGTTCATTATCTACATAATAATAATCATAATGGTAAATAAATAATAATAATGCAATAATAGTGCTAAACAATGATAGTAACAACAATAATCTATCTTGATGAAAATGACACAACAATTATTATCATCATATTCGTCGTCATCATTATCATCACTCGATTATCCATACATCATCATTCTGGTTATTATTATTATTACTATTACTATACTATCATATTAACCAATATTACAAATATATCAATCGTTTATTATCATTATTTAAATATTAATTAATTATTCATCGTTTATAATCATTTCATTACCTCTAGCATTTTAATTGTCTTTGCGAGAAGGTATATCTGAGAGTAACATAATATCTACCGTGATTATCTTTATCATTAATTCCATGGTGATTATTGTGTACATTTTTATACGTAATATACATGTAATATCAGCTACATCACTTCTGGTCTTACCATTTGATGAAGAGAAGACAGACAAGAAAAAGGAAAAGAAAATATACATACCAGACACACACAACACACACATCACACAGCCACAGCCACACACACATCCAACACACACACACAGCACACACACACACACACACACACACACACACACAGCAGCACACACACACCCACACAACACACACCACTCTCTCTCTCTCTCTCTCTCTCTCTCTCTCTCTCTCATCTCTCTCTCTCTCTATATATATATATATATTATATATATATATATATATATATATATATATATATTAAGCGCTTTTATCGAGCTCCACATGTAATCTCGCGTTAACTTCCGGTCGGGAATCTTGTTACAAGAAACCGCGTCTTTAGGTAATAGTGACGGTAACAAATAATAATAATAATAACAGTAGAATAATTATTATGATGATGATGATCGATGATGAATATAATAATAATGATTATAATAATACATAATAATATAATAATAATATAAATGATAATAATGATAATAATAATATGATAATGATAATAAAAGATATAATAATGCCTGATAATGATGATATATGATGATGATACTGATGATGATATGATAATGATATATATGACATGCACAATAATAAACACAAAAATAATGATGACATGGTAATAAGCCATTACCCCCACTAATAAACACAATAACAACATAAAACTCTCGACAACATCAACTAGACAACCTCTCCCTGCCACCCACCCGACACCCACCCGACACCCCCACCAAGGGCAAGCAGTCGCCCTTGCCTTCAGAAGCGACAACACGACATTATAGGAAGCCAGTGTCTCCCGGAGGAAGGACCCCTGAATAATGCATAGGGATCGCTGTGGTTGTATACGGAATTCGGCCCTACCCCTTTCCCCTGTGTGATGGGTCCTGGAATTGACTGTTTTGGACAGCTGGGGTTAGGGGGAGGGGAGGGGAGAGGAGGAGGGGATGGGGAAGGGATGGGGATGGAGAGGGGAGGGGCAGGGGAGGGGAGGGAAAGGGACGGAAGGGGAGGGGAAGGAAAGGAAGGAATGGAAGGGAGGGAAGGAAAGGGAAAGGAGAGGGCGAGAAGTGGAAGTCAGAGGGGAAGCAAGAGAACAGGAGGGGAAGAGAGGGAGAGGGTTCAAACACTGAAGGTGTGTGTGAGGGAAAGAGCGAGAAAAAGTGTATGTGCGTGTACGACGTGTGTGTGTGCGTATGCATGCGTGAGTGTGTGCGTCATTAATATATATTGTTATCACTTTGTTTATCATGGCTTCTATTATCACAATCACGTGTTTTCATGAATATAATACCTGACAATATCTGCATCTCTAACTACCAATCCTTCTAATACAATCCCTCATAATGTACTGCCATTTACCGTTGTTCTTCACTATTGTCCCACATCAATTATACTAATAGCACGGATCTTCATCTTCATTAACTAATTATCATCATTATATCACATAAAAACTCTAGCGATCCATTCCCTTAGTTGGCAACTCGACGCGACACGTGATGGTAATTATACCTTGATTATAATTACATTTCAGATTTCGACTTTCCTTTCCCTCTAAGTTTAATTGATCTTATTCTATCTTTATTGCATTTTACTTTTCTTTTCCTTTATTCACATTTCCATCGCGTTCGTGCGTGTATGTGTGTGTGTGTTTGAGGACTCAAAGGAAACAATAGAGAGAGAGAGAGAGAGAGAGAGAGAGAGAGAGAGAGAGAGAGAGAGAGAGAGAGAGAGAGAGAGAGAGAGAGAGAGAGAGAGAGAGAGAGAGAGAGAGAGAGAAAGAAAGAGCGACAGGGTTATAAAAGAATCATCATACGATATCCCTATCAAATACATGACCGAACCACTCCCAAAAAATTCTTCTAATACCTGGTATATAAACACACGTCGCTTTTATGCCGTGGAGAGGGAGAGGGAGAGGGAGAGGAAGGGAGAGAGGGAGAGAAGAGAAGAGAGAGAGAGAAGGAAGGGAGAGGACGAAGGGAGAGGGGAGAGGGAGAGAGGGAGAGGGAGAGGGAGAGAGTGAGAGAGACGACCCAACCCTCGCCACTCCCTCTGTTTAGTCTCAAAACCCCCCTGAAATCTGCAAGGAGAAGGGAAGAGAAAGAGAAAGAACCACTGTAACACGATAATGATGAGAATCATTGTGATGATAAATGTGATGAAGAATTTATACATACGCATGCACACGCGTACGCCGACGCACGCACGCACACATACACACACAAACAACATCAGCACACATACAAACGCATATGGCCCCCAACACCAACCACACGTAATAAACAAATAACCCCCCCTCCTCCCCCACCCCCTAAAAAAATTGAAAAAACAAACATAGAAGATCGGCGAATACAGAGGGAAAAGGGAGGGAGGGAGGAGAGGGAGAGGGAGAGAGAGAGAGAGAGAGAGAGAGAGAGAGAGAGAGAGAGAGAGAGAGAGAGAGAGAGAGAGAGAGAGAGAGAGAGAGAGAGAGAGAGAGAGAGAGAGAGAGAGCGAGAGGAGAGAGAGAGAGAGAGAGAGAGAGAGAGAGAGAAGAGAAGAGAAAGAGAGAGAGAGAGAAGAGAGAGAAGAGAAGAGAGAAGAGAAGAGAAGAGAGACAGAGAGAAGAGAAGAGAAGTAGACAGAAAGATAGAGACAGAGACAGAGTCAAAGACAAAGACAAAGACAGAGAGAAACAGAAAGACAGAGAGAGAGCACGTTACAACACGACCAGAAAGCCAGCGGGGTCGCCATGACAGAGGCTCCGATTCAGCCCCAGACAACGGAGGTCGTAGAGGCCAATTTTACGATCAGTCGAGGCTTTTAGCGACCACCTTGCGCGTGCCACAACACCCCTCTGTTGCAACGGGCGCCAGATATAACGGCACCTCCATAGAGATGGATTGCCTGGGGATAAAGTCACGTGGATGGGGTAAAAATGGATGGATAGGATGAAGTCACAGGGATGGGGGAAATGCATGGGTGGTTAGGATAACATTACGGGATTGATTGGGATAAAGTCTTGGATGGGATAGGGATGGATGGATCATTAGGATGGCGTCACAGGGATGGGATAAAAATAGATGGTTGATCGGGATAAAAGTCACAGGAATGGGATAAAAAAGGAGAGGTGATTAGGATGAAGTCACATGGATGGGATATAAGAAAAAAAGATGAATGATTTAAATAAACTCACATAGATGGATAACAGGAAAAAAACATAAAAATAAACAGATGATTTACATTGATGTCATATGGATAAATATTTGGAATAAAGTCACTGGGGCGGTTAGAAATAAAACCACATGGATAAACAATGAGAATAAAGCCACACAGATGGATAAAAAAAGTATCAAGAGAGAATATGAATAATATTATATAGTTCGATAATGAATAACATTAACATCACACAGGAGAATAATTAAGACAAAGCCATCATATGGATAATCATGAGACAACTCAATGATGTCTATCTATAACTCTTCTACTTTGTACTTATCCACGTATCTACATGTCCGTCTATCTGTATCTATTACCTACCTACCTCTAGGTATTCGTACATTTATCGAATAAATTTACTTACCAAGATCTGCTCCCTGTCTGTATAAAAATATCATAAAAATATATATTTGGTCATATTAAGGTACGTCTATCTATCTATCCATCTATTTATCTAATCACTTATCTAGAAATAAAAAAAAGTAAAATCCATAACTTAATAATCAATAACTTGGGTATGGGCGTCGGCGTGGGGTAGACCGACTCTTCGGGTGATGGACAAGGGAAACATCGGTTGCCAAGGGATAAAGTCGAGGCAGCAAGCGGAGAGGAATCATCTCGGCGCATAATCCTCGCTGTCTCTAAACCGGCACACTTCCCTTGGCCGGGCAGAGGCAGGCTTCGCTCACAACAAGGTTTTGGTGGACTATGGCTCGGGAAAACTTTTTTTTGTGTGTGTGTGTGTGTGTGTGTGTGTGTGTGTGTGTGTGTGTGTGTGTGTGTGTGTGTGTGTGTGTGTGTGTGTGTTGTGTGTGTGTGTGTGTATACAGCTGGTCGGATAATAACGCGGTCACCCTAAGAGAGCATTTAAGGTTAACCATGTGAAGATTGTTTTGATAATCACTGTCCAAAAAGAGGTCGAGGCAAACTTTGTCAATCTTATTTTAATATTTGGAATGAAATGCATAAAAAAAATATATAAACAAAAATACTTTATGTATTTTTTCATCGAATCCTAATGCCCGCACTTTAGCTATACATCGTATAACTTAACAGCTGGAATTTCAAGGGAAAAAAAGAAAAGATAAAAATAGCACAAACGTATAATTGTTTTTGTCTGTATTTCCGATTCCCTTTCCTTAACGTTTAAAAGTTTATTAAAGTTTAACCTAATTGTTTGTATGTCCGATGGGCGAAAATAAATGCTCCTTATGATTTATTATTCTGTTCTCTCTCACTCATGAAACGGTTGCGTAACATATGGTATATTTCACGTAATTCTCATTAAACCTCGGTTGATTATAGCGCAACTTCAGGCCCGGCGGAAGCACTGTAAGTTTGTGTGTGCGTGTGTGTGTGTGTGGGGGGGGGGGGGGTGAACAATCACTTGTCTCCCCTTCCCCTCTCAATACATGCACTGTATGAGCTAAAAATAGGTTCTCTGTCAAATAGACAGTCCCAAATTGTATTCATGTCTTTATTGAGTATCAAGTATTTAGTAAATTTTCTGAAAATTCGTTGACTAATTTTGTTTTTTCTATTTACCAAAACTTTAGCAATATCACTGCCCTTACCCCCCTGTCCCGCCCGTTAGCTGCAACCGAAATTAAGCCGAAATCGTTAGTGATGCCTAAACGTTATGGAAATGGAAGTGGAAAATGATACCATAAATGAGTACTCCATGTATTTTTGTTTTTTTCAGAATCAAAGTTCCCGCGCTTTCTTGTTTTGGTTAGGGAATAGCAGCTGTTTTCATTTAGGAATGGTGAATGAGATATGACCTGTTTTTCATTATTATCAGTCACGCACGGGGGGGGGGGGGGGGGATTTTTTCGTTCACAGCGATGAGGCAATGATATGCAAAAGAAAATATAGATATATAATATATATAATATTATCACATATTATTTAATTTAGCTTTATATTACTTATTTATCTATTTACTTATAAATTTAATCATCCTCACCATTATCATATAAATACTCAATATGCCTTTATTCTTTGAGAGTGTAAGCTGTAAGCAGAACAGCTACGTGGAACACTTAATTTTGATTAAGAAGGAATATGTATGTTTCTTCTTAGACTTTATTGTGCAATTCATTTCAGATATCAACGGATAGATTCGATTATAATTTTTCATAACAACAGATTGTATATTGTTATACGTAAAATGCACAAAATCCCAGCTCGATACTTCTAGGGTAGAATTTTATGTGTATGTGTGTGTGTGTGGTGTGTGTGTGTGTGTGTGTGTGTGTGTGTGTGTGTGTGTGTGTGTGTGTGTGTGTGTGTGTGTGTGTGTGTGTGTGTGTGTGTGTGTGTGTGTATTCATACATATGTATGTATGTATGCATTAATTCATTAGTATGAAATACCAAAGGTTTTGCTAGTGACTCGATGTGACGAATATTTTAATTGTGTATTTGAAATTTGCATACATTATTCCAATTATTTTCGGACAACTGTATGCTTATTGATGGGTATCATATATATTATAGTTACCCGTAAAATATGAAGTCTCCATTTTCTTTAAGGTTTCTCGATTACGATCTCCTTTTCAACGGGTAACTATTACAAAATTTACATGTACAAAAAGTTAATTTTCAGTTTGCCATATGAATAGAAATTATTAGAAATGTTCTATATTTGATGTAAAACTCTTCCTGTATTGACGCACTAACACTGCTCAAACATGAAAGTTATTTTCATTTATATCTCTCATTCCTGTCTTGTGCTCTCTCTCTCTTATTCTTTATTTCTGTCTCTCTCTTTCTCTTTTCCTCTCCCTCTCACTCCTCTCCCACGCTCTCTTTCCCTCCTCCTTTGCCAAGCTCCTTCGCCCCCTCCCCATCTC
>NW_020871610.1:112088-134588 GCF_003789085.1 Penaeus vannamei | reverse complement strand
AATTTATTCCCTAGATTTTTTTTCTATTTTTTAATTTTCTTTTTATTTTATTTTATTTATTTTATTTTTAATTTTTTATTTTTATTTATTTATTTTTTTATTTATTATTATTTCCTAGATATAATTTGTTCCCCTAGATATATTCCTCAGGTTTTAACTTCCTAAGGTCGCTTGGGAGTGGGAACTGAATGCATAAGGAATCAAGACCTTAAGGATTATCTGATATACAGACAGATGATCTTCATATTATGTAGATAAATTGATGGTTAGATAGACAAATAGACAGACAGATAGATAGATATATAAATAAATGGATATGTAGATAGGTAAATTGATAGAGATAGATAGATAGAGACAGAGAGAGAGGCGAAAAATACTTAAAAGACAAAGAAAACAATTGAAAAGGATAAAACAGAAAAGAAAAATGAACACAAGAGAAAAAAAAAGAACACAGGAGACGAGGAGCGAGAGAAAAAACAAGAAAAATATAACAAAATATATAAATAAAACGACAAAAAAAAGAAAGAAATGGTAGAGAAAACGCAACAGAAAGAGAAAAAAAAAACGAACAAAAAAATGCAAAAAATAATAAATAAATAAACAATAATAATAATAAAATTAAATAAACAAACAAATAAAAAAATAAACCATTCCCCTCAAAACAGAAAGACAAAAGACCAAACCAAAACAACAATGACAACAAAACAGAGAAAATCATATCTAAAAAAGGAAAAACAAAAGCCACCTTACCTGGGCCTTGCGCATGTAGCTTTCGATCTCCGAGTAGGGGTCTGACGCCGCCCCTCCACCGCCCACGGCCGCGGCGCTGGGGGCGGTCGCTGCCATCATGGTCGAGTGGGCGTGTTTACAGGTGGGCGGGGCTACAGGTGGGCGTGGTGACGGCGGAGGAGGGAGGGCTTCCGGCGCCTCATGGTTGGCAGGGGGCGGAGGCGACGAAGAAGGCGGAAGGCGGCTCAGGACAGCGCCATCTGTGGGCGGGAAAGGGAGTCAGTTAGAAGGAGGTGGGGGGGAGATGGGGGGTGCGGGGGGGGGAGGATGCACGGAATCTGAGGGTTTGGAGACGCTCTTCGAATCGGTTGGCATTGATGATCTGCGGGTTTGATTGTTTCGGTGAATGTGTCAGTGTGTGGTGTGTGTGCGTGTGCGTGTGTGTGTGTGTGTGTGTGTGTGTGTGTGTGTGTGTGTGTGTGTGTGTGTGTGTGTGGTGTGTGTGTGTGTGTGTGTGTGTGTATTCGCAATTAAAAGAGATAATAATTTCAGGATTATTTAATGAAAAATGTACCCATCATGTCATTTGACACGTGCATACAAACATACATACTTACAATATATATATATATATATATATATATATATAAAGATAAGTAATTAAATGAACAGACGATTTTCCTTCTTATCTTCTCCCAAACCGCTTCCGTCCTCCCCCACCCACCCCACCCCACCCCCGCTTCCCCTCCTTTCTCCCCTCAAAGCCCTGGCTCCTCTAACAAGGCTAAACAAGTTTTTTTTTCCCTTCTGCGCGAATCTTTTCCCCTTATTTGGGAAAGCGACACCGAAGCCATCGCCAATTACATAATTCCTTCTGTTCGCCTCTGTGACGTCCGAACACGTAGACAGGCCGGCGGTGAGGTGAGTCATAGGCAGAGGCAGACGGCATCGGCGCGCAGGAATTTCGGCTTTATTGACTTTGAAGAGGGGGGTGGGGGGGTGGGGGTGGGGGAGGAGATTGTGCTTGAGGAGGGGGGGGGTGATTTAGGATTATCTGTTCACGTGTTGCTTGTCTTTTTGTGTTTTTTTGTCTCGCGTTTATTTATTTGTTTGTTTTATTTTTCTGGCTTATTTGCTCGGTTTTCGTCTCTGTCTTTCTGTCTCTCTTTTTTATTCTTCTTCTCTCTCTATCTCTATCTCCCTCTCCCTTTCCCCTTTCCTTTATTCCCTCTCTTTCTCCTTCCCCTCTTCCTTTTCCTTACACCTCCCTCCCTTCTCCCCCTCCCTCCCTCCCACACCATCCTCCTCCTCCCTTCCATCTCCTCTCCATCTCTCCCTCCATCTCTCTCTCTCCCTCCCTCACCATCCCCTTCCCATCTTTCTCTCTCCCTCCATCCATCCTCCCTCCCTCACCATCCCCTCTCCCTCTCCCTCACCATCTCCCTCTCCCATCTCTCTCCTCACCATCTCTCCATCCTTCTCTCCCTCTCCTTCCACGGACCGGTCCGAGAACGCGTTGCATGCATCTCTTTATGCAACAGACGGCCATTATACTCACAAATGAGGCAAAGCGAGGAGGGAGAAGGGAGGAGGGAGAAGGGAGGAGAGAGAGAACCAGCAGAGCAACATGGACAACTGTTGCACCCGCTGACCCGCAACGGAGAAGAATGGAGAAAGAGAGGTGATAAAAGTGTGTGTATAAGATTAATAAGGAAGAGAGAGAAAGGGAGTAATGTGAAAATGAGAAGGGGAGAAAAATCGAGATAATAATGATAATGGAATAAGAGAAAATAAGAGGAGAGGTGATAAATGTGTGTGTGTGTGTACGATTGAAGAGGAGAGAGAGAGGGGGGGGGTTAATCCGAAAACAAGGAGGAAAGAAAAAATAAAATAAAATAAAAGAGAGAAAGGAATACTGGAATGAGAAAGGGCGAGGCACGAATGCAGAAAAGAGGAGAATAGAGAGAAGGGTAATGTGACACTAAAGAAGGTGAGACAGGGTGAAGATGTGCAATAAACAATAAATTAAAATGCAATAGAAGAAAGTACGGAATGTTTTGGAAAATGAGGTAAAAAAGGGCGGTATAACGTAAAGGAGAAGAGATAAAAGTATGAACAAGATTATGGAGAAGAGAAAAAGGAAGTGTGAAAATGAGAAGGGGAGAAAAGGCGAAATAATAAAGATAATGGAATAAAATAAAAGATAAAATAAGGAAAAGAATAAGGGAGTACGAACAAGCGAGATATGAATGTAGAAGAGAGGAGATAAAAGAATGTATAAGATAAAGGAGAGAAGGAGAAGAGAAAAAGGGATAGTGTGAAAGTGGAAAGGGGAGAAAAAGCCAGATAATAATGATAATGGAATAAAATGAAATGTAGAGGAGAGGTGATAAAAATGTGCATAAGATTAAGAAGAGAGAAAGGGGTAATGGGAAAATGAGGACGGAAGAGAGAGAGAAAAAAAAAGAGAGATAATGCGTAGGTAATGTTTAAAGAATAATAACAATGAATAAAAAATCAAATAAATAAGAGAGAAGGATGGTTTGGAAAATGAAGAAGGTGAGAAAAAATGAGATGATGCGAAGATAAGATGATATAAAATGAGAATAGAGAAAGGGGTAATGTGTAAATGAGGACGGGAGAGAGAGAAAAAAAACGAGATAATGCGTAGGTAATAAAGATGTTTAAAGAATAATAATGAATAAAAAATAAAAAAAAAGAGAGGGATGGTTTGGAAAATGAGGAAGGTGAGAAAAAATAGAACAGAGAAAGGGGTAATGTGGAAATGAGGAGAGAGAGAAAAATCGAGATAATGCGTAGTTTAATGCGAAGATAAAAAAAAATAATAATAATAAATATGAAAAATGAAATAAAAAAGAGAGGGGATGGCTTGGAAATGAGGAAGGTGAGAAAAAATGAGATGATGCGAAGATAAGATGATATAAGTGTAGGAAAATAGACGAAGCGATCTTTGGAAAATGCGAAGCGGAGAGAAAGAAATGATGTAAAATTAAGAGAGAAAATGGAACATACAGTGAAAAGAGAAAGAAATGTAGAAAAGAGGAGAGGAGAAAATGTGATAATGTGTAGATATGGAGCAAAAATAATAAAATAAAATATATGAATAAAATAAAAATTAGGAAGGAAAGGGATACAACATGAAAAGTAAAGGAAAGAAAGACAAATAAGAGCAATTTGGGTGTTAAAAAGGAAATTGGCATAGGATAGACAGGAATGCAGAAATACATAATAAATGTGAGAATGATGAGATAATATGAAACTAAATAATAATAATGGCTGACGATGGTAATGATAATAACAATAACTAATGAATAATGATAATAGAGAATCGAATGATAATCAACCCAATCAGTAATAACAATATATGAAGTAGGACTCCCAATCAACCACCACAGACTCGGCACCCAAACACATTATGTTAGATAATAAATAAAATGAAATCTAATAATAACAACTCAATAATAATAATAACAATAATATGGAATAATTGATAACTGATATGATTATAATAACAATAATACGTGTAAACTAAAAACCGGGTCAAAAACACAACAGCACAACAACAACAAAATTCGAAAAAAAAATCAAGAACAAACCTAGCCACAATAGAAATATCCGTTTCGAAAATGAGAGAGAGAGAGAGAAAAAGTAAAAAATACGCGATCTGGAAAACGTATAATTATCCCGGTGTCATTAATAATTATGGCGCCTCTCCCGGGGTTGCGAAGATGGTCGACGGCCGTAAGAAAAAAGAGAAGAAAAAAATCGCCGAGAAGGTAACGAGATTTCTCCTTTTTAGACGAACCGATAATAAGCTCTTGTCTCTCTGGCACGGGATCACACACGCACACACACACATATACACAGCGCGCGCGCGCATGTATGTATATATATGTAATAATACATATATATGCATACTTAAAGATACACCTATAAACATACGCATACATACACAAATATGTAGACACTGTCACGCATCCACACGCTCTCTCTCTCTCTTTCTCTTTCTCTCCTTCTCTCCCCTCTCCTTCTCCCTCCCTCCTCTCTATCAGATTCACGCGAGAAAAAAAACTGGCAAAACCTCTGTCCTCTGCCTGCCTTGTCCTCGCCAAATATAGATATATACAAGCAATACCTTCATGAAACACACTTACATAGAAGATGAGAATACTTCTACAAAATAATGAATAAGATAAAGGAATAAACAGACAAGAAAATACAGAGCAACCAAAACCAAAGAGAAATAAGATATATTAAGACAAGAGCAGAAAAATATGAATAAATATGGAATGAATAATGAATATATTAAATGAATAAACAAAAATGAATAAATAAATAAAGATCAACAAAAAAACACGAAGAAACAAAAGATATATTAAGACAAGAGCATGAATAAATATGGAATGAATAATGAATATATCAAATTCATAACCCAAAAGCCAATAAATAAATAAAGATCAACCCAAGAAACACGAAGAAATAAAATATGCATAAAGACAAGAGCATGAACAGATATGAAACGCTATAAATAAAAGGAAAAGAACATGGACGATATTCTCCTCAGGCAACATCCCACAGCTGGCCGAGAACTGACATGCATACATATCTATGCACATAAAAAACGGAGGAAAAAAAATAAAAGATTGCAATATCCAACGAACGATAGTGTACCATCTGCAGGCGAGGCGAATGGCAGTGACAAGTGACAAGTGACGAGTGACATGAAAGAGAGGGGACTGTGGGGGGGGGGGGGGTGACGCAAAAACGGCAGGATTGATCAAGGTTTTGGATTAATCTGCGAGAGAGGAGGGGACCCCTTGATCTATAATGGCGGATTTTAGTGCAATGATAATTTCTGGATTTTTTTTTTTTTTTTTTTTTTTTTTTTTGTGTGTGTGTGTGTGTGTGTGTGTGTGTGTGTGTGTGTGATGTGTGTGTTGTGTGTGTGTGTGTGTGTGTGTGTGTGTTGTGTGTGTGTGTAATAAAAATTTCGCATTATGACTAAAGCTGTATATATATTTTTCTTTATTTATTTGACTAATGTTTTGTTGGGTGGAAATCTGTGGTGGTGATAATGACAATATCGGCGTGGAGAAATCATCATTTAATAATCATCAAGATCATTAACACAATAACAATAAATAGTTATGAAATATATTATGATATTACCCTTAACAATGATGTAATTTATATCGAAGAAAAGTGGCAAGAACAACAATCTCATTAACACAAAAGTCAATAGCTACAACCGTTATCAAAAGTCATAACATGTGGTAATATATAAGATCAAGGAATCATTACGGTCGCAACACCAAACAATCAGGGAAAAAAAAAAAACAATAACAATAATAACAAGAGAAAAAAAGAAACAAAAACAACCAACAAAAAAATGAATACAGATACCCCAACCCAAACAAAAACAAACAAACAAACAAAACAAGACACATACACCCCAAACCCTCCACCCAACCCCCAACCTCCACCCAACTCCCAACCCCACTCTTACACCCCCCACCCCACCCCCACCCCCCCCCAAGCCCCAATCGGCTCAAAAACCAACCAACAAAAATGAATACAGATACCCCAACCCAAACAAAAAAACAAAACAAAAACAAAAAAAAAACAAGACACATACACCACAAACCCTCCACCCAACCCCCCAAACCCCCCTCGCCCACTCTTACCCTCCCCATCCCCACTCCACCCCTCCCCCCACGGGCTCATCTCCCCCCCCCCAGGCCTCCTCTCCCAAGCCCCCAATCGGCTCCGCGTGTCGACTGTCAGGCTGAAGATAGCGCAGGAGGGACTGGAGTTCCTTCGCGTTTGACATCGCCCGAATTCGCTGTATCTAGGGGGGGGGGGAGGGGGGGAGAGGAAAAGGAAAGGGGAGGAAAGGGAGGAAAGGGAGAGGAGAGGGGAGGAGGGGAGAGGGGAGAAAGGGAGGAAGGGAGAGAGGGAAGAGGGGAGGGAGGAAAGGAAGGGGAGAGTGGAGAGAGGAGAGGAAAGGGAGGAAGGAGAAAAGTGAGGGGGAGGAAAGGAAAGGGACAAGAGGGGAGGGGTGGGGAAGAGACGAGAGAGGGGGTCCGGTCCGATTTTTGCATGTGGATACTGTATGAGTGTAGTGAATGCTATCAAGTGTATACTGCATTTCGTAATTTTCAAAAGGAGTTAATATACATATAGACGTACATACATACATATACACACACACTCACACACGCACACACATACACATACACACACTATAACTTACACACACACACACAACATTCACATATATACAGTACATATAACTTATATATCATCTTACACTCTGTTCTAAAAAAAAAGTTTAACATATGTATATAAAATATCAACAACAAAAAACACATCCAAACAAGATTACACTCCCACGAAGACGAGAAGAGGAGAGAGAGATAGAGAGAGAAGAGAGAGAGAGAGAGAGAGAGAGAGAGAGAGAGAGAGAAGAGACGAGAGACCAGAGAGAAGAGAGGAACAGAAAGAAAAAAAAAAAAAATCTTACGGAAATACGAGATGTTAAGTTTGGGGAAAAGGAAACCCACGCATAGCGCTTCAGAAGTACACGTGTTAATGTTTACTTCGTCGTACGTCTGGCGTTTCTTACCGCTCAGGCGTTAGGTTAGGACAGGAGGGTCGATCGATGGCTCTCTCTCTCTCTCTCTCTCTCTCTCTCTCTCTCTCTCTCTCTCTCTCTCTCTCTCTCTCTCTCTCTCTCTCTCTCTCTCTCTCTCTCTCTCTCTCTCTCTCTCTCTCTCTCTCTCTGTGTGTGTGTGTGTGTGTGTGTGTGTGTGTGTGTGTGTGTGTGTGTGTGTGTGTGTGTGTGTGTGTGTGTGTGTGGTGTGTGTGTGTGTGGCGAGTGAATGTGTATGCGTACATGTGAGTGAGTGACTGTTATGAGTGCACGTGTGTGTATGCATGCATGTGTGTGTGTGAGAGAGAGAGAGAGAGAGAGAGAGAGAAGAGAGAGAGAGAGAGAGAGAGAGAGAGAGAGAGAGAGAGAGAGAGAAGAGAGAGAGAGAGAAGAGAAGAGAGAGAGGAGGAAGAGAAAGAGAGAGAAATTTTCAGACGACCCATGCCACGTGAACAGATGCTCCTGCTCTTTCACCTTGGTTTTCATTCCGTATTCATAAGTACACTCTTCAAAACATGTCGACTTGTGTATAACATGTACCTTACACTCCCCATGCTACATATCTCGAGTCCAGTCTGTTGTAAACATACACTCTATATAATGATCAGTTACTTAATTGAAAAAAAATATATATGCACATTTTAACCCATGTACGTATTGCGTCAGACTGTATATGTACACCATCGCAAATCTAGAGTCGTAACATGTGCACCAGAGTGTTTCTGGGACATACACACATACACATACATGTATACAGGTTCAAGACGTTGTAACGTTGTGGTAAGTACATATAAGGCCAGACAGCTCACCCGGGTAGAAGTAAAGGAACCCGAAGTAAAGAAGGGAAAGGAGGAGAGAGAGAGAGAGAGAGAAGAGAGAGAGAGGAGGGGGGGGGGAGAGAGATAGGGAGAGAGAGAGAGAGAGAGAGAGAGATAGAGATAGATAGATAGGAGACAGAGAGAGAGAGAAGAGAAACAGACAGCAGAGAAGAGAGAGACAGAGAGAGAGAAATAGACAGAGAGAGAGAGAGAGAGAGAGAAGAGAAACAGAGAGAGAGAGAAAAGGAAACAGACAGAGAGAGAGAGAGAGAGAGAGAGAGAAGAGAGAGAGAGAGAGAGAGAGAGAGAGAGAAGAGAGAGAGAGAGAGAAGAGAAACAGACAGAGAGAAAGAAAGAATCAGACAGAGAGAAATAGAAAGAGAGAAAGAGAAACGGAGAAAGAGGAGGAGACAGCGAGAGGGGAGAACTGCTCTGCCGTTCAGGTAATCCCGGCGTGAAATCCGAGCGGGAGACAAATGCTAGCTGGCAAGGGGTTCCAGGATCGCTGTGGCAATATTGGACACACTTCATGCAAACACACACATGCAAGGAGACAAACGGGTGTTGCTGTTCCCACACCGAGCCATAAAGTGTGATTTTTTTTATCCTATTCATCTACGAAAGGCGAAGGTAGGAGGAGGAAAAAGGGAGGTAAAATCCACAAGGATATGGGAGATAGAGCGGTAGAGCGGTGGGAAGGGACGGTGTGAAATGTTGTTTTTTATTATCCGTCTACGAAAAGGAAGAAGGGAAGATGGAGGTAAGAGGAAAAGGGGAAGAATATAGAAAGACAGAACAGAAGGTAAGAGAAAAAGGGGAAGAATATACAAGGACAGAATAGCTGCATTAGTGAGGGGAAGGCAAGGGGAATGAAAGCAAGGAAGCTGGAGAAATAGAGATGCAAGACGAAGGTGGAGAGAAAAAGAAGGGAAGAAAGGAAGGAGGAAAGGGAGGGAAAGAAGCAAGAAACAGATCGAAGACGAAAGGTAAAAGGAGAGAAAAAAAAGGAAATAGATGAAAATACAACAAATACACACACACCACACACACACACACACACACACACACACACACACACACACACACACACACACACACACACACACACACACACACACACACACACACACACATACACACACACACACACACACACACACACACACACACACACACACACACACACAATATATATTATATATATATATATATATATATATATATATATTATATATATATATATATATATATATATATATATATATATATAAATATATATATATATATATATATATATATATATTATATATATTATATACTGTGTGTGTGTGTGTGAAAAATACATTGGTCAGCTTGAGGAAAGGGGTGAAAGAGGGAAGGGGGGAGGGTGTGTGGTCCAGGGTGTCGTAGTTTGCATATGAATGCCGTAGTTCCTTTGCGACCAACCCAAGAGTCAAGATTTCTTAAGGTTGCCGGGAGCTCTTAGGTTGTCTGGGCTTAAGAGTTCCTTGTAAACAGATGGCAGGGAAGGGGGAGGAGGGAGGGAGGGAGGAGGAGGAAGGAGGAAGGAGGAGGGAGGGAGGGAGGAGGGAGGGAAGGAGGGAGGGGGAGGAGGGAGGGAGGAAGGAGGGAAGGGAGGAGGGAGGGAGGAGGGGGAGGAAGGGGGGAAGGGGGGGAGGAGGGAAGGAAGGGGAAGGGGGGAGGGGGAACACGGATTTTGCCAAGCCTTGTCCTGTGAATGTTTCCAGTTCGGATGAAATTGGGATTCAGGGTTTTTTCTTTCTGTGTGTGTGTGTGTGTGTGTGTGTGTGTGTGTGTGTGTGTGTGTGTGTGTGTGTGTGGTGTGTGTGTGTGTGTGTGTGTGTGTGTGTGTGTGTGTGTGCGTGTGCGTGTGCTTGTGCTGTGTGCGTGTGCGTGTGTGTGTGTGTGTGCGTGTGCGTGCGTGTGTGGTGTGCGTGTGGTGTGTGCGTGTGCGTGTGCAAGCGTTGCGGATAGATATATATTCCTTTGTCCTCCACGATGCGTTTTATTGCAGTAAATATGTTACGCTTGAATATTTGCAAGAAAGCATCAACCAAAGCCTGCAATGCTGCACAAAGCAACGTTTTCATATGAATTACTTGCGTCGCCGTAGTGTAGAATGGAAGTAAAAGGAAACGAAAGATCAAAGGCAACGTAAAAGAAGAGAAAGTGAAAGAGAGAGAGGGATAAAAGAGGGAAGGGCAGGGAGAGAGAAGGAAGGTTGATAGAGCTTCAGGAAGTAGTAGGAGAGAAGGAGAGAGGTGGGAGGAGGAGGAGGAGGAGGAGGAGGAGGAGGAGAGGAGGAGGAGGAGGAGGAGAGGAGGAGGGAGAGGAGGAGGAGGAGGAGGAAGGGGAGAGAAGGAGGAGGGAGGGGAGGAGGAAGGAGAGAAGGAGGAGGAAGGGGGAAGAGGAGGAGGAGGAAGGGGAGGAAGGAGAGAAGTTTGAAGGGGGCGATGAAGGAGAGAGGGAGGGTAGAGGGGTGAAGAGAGAAGAAGAAAGAAAATGAAGGGGGAGACGAAGACGAGAAAGAGAGGAGGTCGGAAGGAAGGAAGAAAGGGAGCAGAAAAAAACTACCGTCGAAGGAAGATAGACAGAGAGACAGGGAACAATACAATAACCGAAAAGGAGGACTCAGAAAAAAGAAAAAAATCAACAACGAAAGAGGGAAGAGCAAGACAACAGTAATTACGAAATGCACACAGCAGCAGCCGGCACAACTTCTTTGCTGTCTTTCGCCACACAGCTCTCGCTAATCCACAATGCACCATTAGCGACACGAATCCATTTTTTTCTTCTTCTTTTTTTATCTCTTCTGAATTCATCTCATATTCAGACGAGCACCGAGGCCATTTTGTTGCTCTTGCAAGGTGCCAATACGCGTGCTTCTCCGCTTGCAGAAATTGGGTGATTAACTGCGCTGTGCAAGGGTCTCGGGGGCGAAAAATGCCGAGTCATAATTTAGCGTTGAAAAGGCGTACGCAGGTGAGTTCGAGAGGGAGGGAGGGAAGGGAGGAGGAGAGGGAGGGGGGGAGGAGGGGAGGGGGAGGAGGGAGAGGGAGGGAGGGAGGGAGAGGGAGAGGGAGAGGGAGAGGGAGAGGGAGGAGAAGAGGAGGGAGGAAGGGAGGGGAGGGGGAGAGAGAGAGAGAGAGAGGATTTCCATAACCACAACCCGAAATATTTTCTCATTCTCATCTAAAAAAAAAATAAAAATAAATATAAAAATAAATGAATAAAAAAAATAAAAAATAAATGAATAAAATAAAATAATAAAAATAAATGAATAAAATAAAATAATAGAAAAAAGTTGATAAAATAAAATAAATAAAATAAAAATAAAAAATAAAATAAATAAAATAAATGAATAAATAAAATAAAATAAAAAAATAATAAAAATAAAACATAAAATTAAATAAATAAATAAATAAATAATAAACCTGCGTTGCTTGACTTTCTTTTACTGGACGACAATAAATCACTTTCGAATAAAATAAAAAAAAAGCTCTTGGAACCTTTTCATATATACCGCCTTATGGAACCAAGAGTGAGGGGGTTCATTTGCGTCGGCCGATCTTAACCTGCCTGGCCGCTCAGGGTCGTGCAGGGAACGTACAGGTGGTCGAGGCGGAGGTGCCAAAAGGGATTAACAGGCTCGCTCTCTCTCTCTTTCTTGTCTCTCTCTTCTCTCTCTCTTTCTGTCTCTCTCTTTCTGTCTTTTCTCTCTCTCTCTCTCTCTGTCTGTTCTGTCTCTGTCTCTCTCTTCTCTCTTCGTGGTTTGTGTGTGTTGTCCGTGAAGTGTGTGGAGTGTCTCTCTCTCTCTCTCTCTCTCTCCAGCTATGTGGGACCCGAGGGAGGGAGTGGGGGTGGGAGGGGTTGGAGAGAGATGGGGGGAGTGGTGACGGGTGGGGTTGGAGATGGGATGGAGAGAGTGGAGGGAGGGAGGGGTGGGGATGGCCTGAGGGCTGGGGTTCAGCTTATGATGTGTGAATTTAAAGTAAGATTTTCGTTACGTTGTTGTTCCGAAGAAAGAGTTTTCACTGTGTTATTTACTATTTCTAAGTTGGGGTTTCTGCTGTAGGTTTTTTTTTTTTTTTTGCGCATTTCATCGTTTTTATTGGAATGTTTACGCTTCTATCGCCTCTGTATTAATATATCTAAGATGATATCGTTGTGTCGTCCTCTCTAAAGTAAATTTTTCGCTAATTTATCGTTTTCAAAGTAAAATATTCGCTAGGTTATCGTCTCCGAGGTAAAGTTTCCGCTATTATTGTTTCGAAGGTAAAGTCTTCGCTAATCTATCGTCTCCAAGGTAAAGTTTCCGCTAAGTTATCGCTTTCAAGGTAAAGTTTCCGCTAAGTTATCGCTTTCAGGGTAAAGCTTTCGATCCGTTATCGCCGCATCGAATTCCACCGCGCACGGAGCTCATTCGCCATGCAAAGCGCATCCCGCACTGGAACAGACACCCGCTAACACACTGTTTTCTCAGAGTGTTTACCCTGGAAAGCCAAGGGATCGGGAGGCTGGTGACTGTCATGAGAGGACTAATGATTTAATTCACGCTGCAATCTCTAATGATGCTTCGTGCATATCTTTCTAGATCATCGGGTACTACATCCAGGTCCCGTAGGCAACATGCAGCATGGATAGGTCTGTGATGTAGGTCGGCGATAAGGTGTAACAATTTATCGACCTTTTTTTTGCGAGTATGTTTGATCGTGTGTGGATCGGCAACGCATCTCGATCAGTATATCTATAAACATGTCCGCGCACATGCACACACACACACACACACACACATACACACACATATGTTATTGTGTACATAATAATACTTTCACATACAGTTTCTATACACAGATACGCACACACAGACACATTCACACACACATGCATACAAACACACACACAAACACAGCGCCCTACACACACACTCGCTTTAATTTCCCCGCCAGTCCTTCTCGGGAAATCAAGACCCATTAACACCCCTCCCCCCCCCCCACTCCAACAGCTATAGATCTAAAACCTAGTTCCACTCGGCCCCGGACTTCCCTCCCTTAAATCTCGTTGCCTCCGCCATAATGCCCGTCAGGCCCATGTTTCTCCCCGGCTGCGTCGCCTTCAGCCTCCTTCTCTGCCCTACTCATCACCCGCTTAAAGGGAGCCGTCGGGCTTCACACTTCAAAAAAGGGTTGCTTCCCCATTCGAGCTCCTCTTTCGGTAAGCCTGGCCCTGCTAAACGAGTCTATTCACCCACTAGTTGATAATACACGGTCAGTAAATCTACACCGCAGGGGACACCTTTGACTATACATGAGTCTGCCATCAAAGCAGCACCATAGAAAATGGGAACTGATGGCTAACCAATAGAGTTTATTGTGTGGTGTTCGTGCGTTTAAATTTATGGATGAGGTGTCTATACTAGCAAACTTTTTCGGGTTTATTTTTTATTTTTTATTTTTTTTTTGGTTCAGGTGTTTTTTATTGTTTTTGTTGTAATTGGTTTCACTTCCATGTACGTAGCGATAATAAATTTGAATGTTCTCGATCCAAATGTTCGCCATTTAGTGGTCTTTCCAGTGCACGGGGGATGATGCCTTGCAACATGATAATTTCCATGCAAAGTCTTTTGTCTTCGTGGCAGCTCTGTTGTTTAACCTTGCAAGAACCGCCCAGTCATTCAGTCTCAGCTGTTGAGTTATTGGCTGAGAACTTCTGCGGTTTAGGGTGATAAGTTCAGTGACGTCTTCTAGATGTGCTCGATAGCGTGAGGAAAATTAAAGAAAACCCAAACCAACCAATAGCCAAGCCACACAACAAACCCGCCAACAACACCAAAGGTAAGCATTGGGAAGAGTATATTCTCGTATCAAAACATCCCAGATATGTTGTATACTCGCCCTTCGGTGAGATCCAAACCGGGTCACTGTATTCTCCCTATATTATCAAATGCATTGAATGTGTCCAACATCGATCTTCATTAGAGATAAAAGCGGAACAGATAATCCTACAGACAAATGGGTTCATGAATAGGTACGGAAAATAGACAGAGAAAGTGTTCATCGCTATAGCGGAGAAGTAAAGGAGCGCAGGAAGAGAAGTGAGGAGACAGGGAAGAACAACGAGAGCCATGAACGAGAGCGAAGAGCCGCCAAGGGAGAATGTATAATGCCACATCCTGAGTCATAGAAGATGTGCACGAAAAATACCAATAAAAGACATCAGACAACACTATATCTACCTAACAGAGAAGATCTTCTAAACACCATAGTTCCTACCGCAAATCACTCCTAGTACAAAACGACATAGGCGAGCAGAGGAAGGAGTGTGACACCCAAAATACGCGAGAGAAAGGAAGAAAGGAACACACCAAAATCCGAGGGAACAGGAGTAGAAATAGACCACATAAAAAAAAAAACGAAAAATTCGCAAATCTCGCCATGTACAATAATTCTACCAATTATCCGCAACACAGCGGGGCCAGTCCAGCCTTAATCTAAACCGTGACGGTGAATGCTGGAAGGCACACGAACACCGGATCGTTAAGACTCTCGAAAATGGCACAACCATATGCCTTACAGACTCAGAAGAGGAAGACCCTCTGCAGCCCCTAAAGAAAGTAGACGCGAGGCCTGTTTGAATCCCGCGGGTTGAAGCATCTTTCCGAGATTCAGCCTTTAAGATCGCGCACTGCTCCCGTTACATAGCGAAACGGCTGTCAGATCGCCCGTCGAAAACCACATCCGCGGAATATTAACGTGAAATAACTCCGTTTAGCACGGACCGGGTGATCGCGCGTTTTACCTGGTCTCACTGTTATCGCTGGAATCTATAAGACGCACTTCTAGACGAGAGTTTCAAGAGTATGTTTATCCTATTTCGTCATTTCAGAACGTGCGAGGCCAAGCCAAGTGACTTGTTCTTTTTTTCAGCGAATTGTTGTCATGTGTTTGTTTGTGTACGTGCTGACTTGCTCCACGCTTGCCGTTTAAATTCATCTGCGGCGTCGGTTTAGGAAGGTGCTCGGAGCAGCGGAGGAGCTGAGAAGGAAGTAAGAAACCCGCAGCGACGGGACTTGATTGGAGAAGATTCCCACGCTGTTACGGACGCCGCTTGACCCGCACCCCCTACTTCTAAGCTAGTGATATGGTCACGCAGCAGACGTGAACGAGAGAGAGTACATGTCCCGACCTCTTAAGTATCAACCTTAGTCCAAGGATCGAAACTTAATCATCCGTGCGCCACTATTCGCTTCAGGTTCTCTGAATATTGTCATACGAAGTATTGCCTCTACTATCCTGTTCTCGCTCCGAAGTACAACCCGTATGAGCAGATCTTCGAGTACCCTCCATCTGTGAGCGCGCACCCCACTATGGACCGCAGCGTGTACTTCCGTCCGCCCTCGTACGTCCACCCACTTTCTCCCTTCCCTTCCCCGGCCCCGGAGAATCCCGGAGTATGCCGATCTTGTAATTGATTATGAGACATGAGCCGGAAGCAGGACACTGATCCGCCGTCCCTAGAAGGCGAGGAAATAGAGGTGCACAGACATGAACCAAGAGGGCTTTGGACAGTACGATAAAAAGTAGGAAGTGAGAAGGGGGAGGGAAAGGAGGGGGAAGGAGTGGAGGTAAAGCTAGGAGGAGGAAGGAGTGCAGGAGAGAGTACGGAGAGGAAAGAAGAAGAAGAAGAAAGCAGAGAAGAAGAAGAAGAAGAGAAGAGAGAAGAAGAAGTAAGAGAAGCAAGAAGAGCAAGAAGAAGAAGAAAGCACAGAAAGAGAGGAAGAAGAAGAAAAGAGAAAGACAGTTGACGAATGAGGATGAAGGCGCAGAGAGGAGAGATCAAGAACTGATGGTAGAGTCATCAGGGAAGGACCTGGATGAAGATGTTAGGACAGAGTACGAGAGAGACGACGTCGATCCGAAGGGGAGGAGACAGACCTGAGAGAGAGAGAGAGATTGAAGCATCACTGATGAGGAGAGAGAGAGAGAGGAGAGAGAGAGAGAGAGAGAGAGAGGGAGAGGGAGAGAGAGAGAGAGTAAAGCGAAAGATAAGAGAGAAAAGAAAGAGAGAGAGAGAGACAAAATAGAGAAGATGAGAAAAAGAAAAGCAAGAGCAAAAGAAAAATAATAAAAGAGACGCACAGCACAAATCAGATACCCAACAGACAAAGAGAGACAAGAGGACCCAGTCCCGACACACCATACGGCTCTTATCGCCATCGCATTCAGCCTCCCAACCAAATGAGTTTCTTGCCGTCTGGTACTGCAGAGTTTCATACAGATAAGCGATCTCCTTAACTACCCATTCTCCTTCGTTATCGGACCGCTTCTTCCACACCATTTCCTCCGAGGCCGATGCGCGGGGAAGCCAATTTAGACCTTAATTATCTATCACATAGATACCCGGCTTGCTATTCATTCGCTGTCACTTAAATCAAGGTGCTCGCATCTTTTCTCCCGCCGTATCAGGTGAGCTATCAAGTGCACCTCCTTTCTCTCTCTTTCTGCCTCTCTGTCTCTGTTTCTCTCTCCGGTTTGGTCTGTCTCTCTTTCTGCCTCTCTCTCTCTCTGTCTCTCTTTCTACCTCTCTCTCTCTGTCTCTCTGTCTCTCTTTCTGCCTCTCTCTCTCTCTCTATGTCTTTCTTTCTCCCTCTCATTTTCTCTATGTCTTTGTTCTCCCTCTCTATCATATTCTCCGTCTCTGTCTGTCTCTCTCTCACCAGTTTTCTTTCTAATCCTCTTGTTCTGTGCCTCATTTTCTTCCTTTTTTCCTTTCATTTTATACCTTCCACTGCCCATAATTATAATCCCACGCACCAATTATTCTCTGTCTCTTTCTCCTTTTCTTCTTCTTCTTATCTTTCATCTTCACTTATTTCAATCCTCTTATCTCTCTAATGGCGAAGTTTCTCTCTCATTTTTTCCCTCATTTTTTGTTCATTCCTCTTGGGTTAAACGTTCATTTAAATTCATTACACATATAAAGCACCGAGTCAACCCCCATGCATTATTCATGGCTTAATTCATTTAATTGAAAAACGCGTCTAATAAAGATAAAATTTGTGAATAAAGAAGTTATAACTTACATGCAGACAGATATACATGCATACATACATACATACGCATATACATATGTATATAAACACGCACACATATACATAAATACAAATATATACATATTTGTGTGTATGTGTGTGTGTTTGTGTATGCATGTGCCTGTGTGTGTGTGAATGGTGTGCGTATGAATGTATATGTGTATGTATGTTTGTGTTTGTGTGTGTGTGTGTTTGTGTGTGTGTGTTTGTGTTGTGTGTGTTTGTTTGTGTATGGATGTGTCTGTGTAAGTGTGAATGTGTGTGCGTATGAATGTATGTGTGTATGTACGTGTATGTATGTGTGTGTGCGTATGCATGTATGTGTGTGTGTATGTGTTGTTCCACAAACACAGAAAGCCAAGCCAGGAGTACCATCGCAGCGATCCACGTCACCACCAAACCTTAATCAATTATTCCAGCTTGACTGATCTCCGGCCAATAAATCATGACTTGGCTAATCATGATAATCCCGATTGAAAAAAAGCTTATAGATTCATTTTCCACAAGGCTTCTTTCATTAATTAATAAAAAAAAAATTATATATCATTACTATGAATAAAGGAGACAGGAAAAAATATGTTTGGTCTATATAACTGATGTTCTAACCGTCCAACACGGCCTACGAGTCATAATCTCATTTACATGGACAGCGACTAGGCCTACCGAAGTTGGCTCGACCCCGATATTGAGGACAAGGGCCCTAAACACCTCAGGGGAAACGGTTTTTTTATCGGGGTTTCATTGGGGATTTGAGTTGGGGAGAGGGGAGGAGGTAGGGGGAGTAGGGTCCTGTCTTCGTTACGGTAGGGGGCATTTCAGGGGCGTATGGGGGGGGGTCAGTTCCTCCTTCCAGTGTATGGATCTGCCTATCGGTCTGTTTATCTATTGGCCCATCTACCTCTCCGTTTCACTGTCTTATCTGTCTATCTACTCATCCTTTTGTACACATATCAATTTACACGTCTCTCTGCTTCCCTATTAATCCACCCATGTCTATATTCTCCTACAAATCAATTTATATATCTGTAAAACACGAGGATGAGTCGAGACTGATAAACAATACAGGTCTATAACATTACCATTATGAAAAAAAAGTAATGAAAAAATCAAACATTCAGGGTCAACATCGGAAAACAAATTCTAATAATCCGGATCTTTCAAAAATGATGTACATTATAGTAAAAGTAACGTCTTTTATCTTCTTTGTCTCCACAGCGGACGTGTAAATCACAAATTCTTCTCTATAGGTTAGCAGTAACGCAATAGAATAATGACAATTAACTGGAATAATAATAAAAAGCTTAAACAACCCACAATGACAATTACAAATAAATGTAGGTCAATGAAAACAAGCCGATCTCTCTCTAAACACACACACACACACACACACACACACACACACACACACACACACACACACACACACACACACACACACACACACACACACACACATACACACACTATATATATATATATATATATATATATATATATATATATATATATTATATATATATAGAGAGAGAGAGAGAGAGAGAGAGAGAGAGAGAGAGAGAGAGAGAGAGAGAGAGAGAGAGAGAGAGAGAGGCGGGAATAATTCCTTTCCATTTTCTGTAAACATCTCCCCTCTGTTTTCTTCCTTCACCCCAGTTAGTGATCCTGAAATGTTACGATCGAAGTCTGGTCACGGATAATCTGCATTTTATGACGACTTGTATTTTACAGTCACTCAGGCGAAACATTTTCAGGTTTGGATATCCTCTCCTCTATTCCATATTTTCCTTTCTTTCTTTGTCTGTCTCTGTCTCTCTCTCTCTCTCTGTCTGTCTGTCTCTCTCTCTATCCTTCCTTTTAATCTTTATTCAAGTTTTTTTCTTCACTGACCTGGTAATCATGATATCAAAATTGTACCTAGCAGTCACGATTAACGAACATGACAGACCAGCAAATGGTCGAATAAATTAGAGAAAGAAATATATACTGCGAAATAACACAATGATTTCCCAATATGTAGCGAACGGCTTATTACTTTATCGCCATCTTTATGATCAGTATCCTCTCTATGACCTGTAGTGGCTTTATCTACGATGGTAACAGTACCAATCCTGACAATAGTAATGAGAGGATTGCAATCGCCGGTATATCTAATATCCTTCATTATAAACGTCATATCTTTTATATATCTTCGCGTTTTGATTTCTAAGGATATTTTAGTGTTTTCTTATGTAACTCCTTATGCGATCATTCATTTCAATTTTGCTTGAATTATCTTTTTTTCCCTTTCTTCTATGCATACGTGCTGCCTTTCTTTTATTTTCTTTAATTTCACACATTCGCTCAGTATTGAAAAATAGTTAATTTGTTATTTACTCTTTCACTACTAATTAAAATCATCATATATTCACAGCTAAAAATTGGCAATTAACTTTTTTTTTCTCTTTTTTTTTTACATCATTCACTCTTGCAGGAAGAAGAAAAATGAGGTAGAAGAATGACAAGGATCAAAAGCGCCCATGCATGAGGAGGAAGAAGGGGGAGAAGCAGAACGAAGGAAAGAAAAAGAAGGTAGAATGAGAAAGAGAATAAAAAGAAGAAATCAAAATAAGAAAGGGAAGAAAGAGAACAAGAAAAGAAGAAAAAGGAAGCAGAAGGAAGGAAAGAAGAAGGTAGAATGAGAAAGAAAATAAAAAGAACAACAAATAAGAGAACAAGAAAAGAAGAAGAAAGCAGAAGGAAGGAAAGAAGCTAGAATGAGAAACAGAATAAAAAGAACAAGCAAAGAAAGGGAAGACAGAGAACAAGAAAGAAGAAAAAGAAAAAGAAAATAACAAACTATATGGTTCCCAGCACCCATGCAAGGTACGCGGGTTCCTCCTGGTTTGCATAAAGAGAGCCAAGTCCACGGCCTCTCGTCCCTTCCCTCGGGCGCTGAGCGGAGGTCCGAGGCTCAGGCGGTCGTTAACGGTCCGCGGGTTGTAAAACGAGTGCGAGGTGTTAACTGTGTACAAGGCTGTTTGGGGGTAGTTGTGGTTGTTAGTCTCTTTCGTCGTTTCTTTTCTTTCTTTTTGTGGTTGGGGGTTGATTTTTTTTTTTTTTTATATATATATATATAGTGGGTGATATGTTTTGCATATTGTTTTTTTCTTTTGTCTGGCATTTCTGTTTGGTATTGTGCTTGCGATATCTATTCCCTCTCTATCTATCTATCTCTATCTCTCTCTCTTGTAAGCGATGTTTATTCTCTCTCTCTCTCTCCATCTATCTCTCGCTTGTAAAATTGCCTGTGATCCATTGAATCCATTGGACGTAACACATTTATCATATCAAAATCTCTCTCTATTCCTCCCCCCCCTCTCTCTTCCATACCATGTACGTAGTTAAATTGACAGAGGTACACACTTATGTATATGTATGTGCTTGCGTTACATTTTAAGAGGCTTTCATATTCTCTCGCAACTGAGCCATAATTCATGAGATGTCAAATTTCTACATACATTACAGACAACCCCAACTCCACCCCATCCCCTTTCCTCCCCACCCCCACCCCAAGTGGGAATCTGTCAGACCCATCCTTGGACTTCCCTTAAGAGATTCTCCACCCTTACTCCTTAAATAATAATAGTAATAATAACGATAATAATAATAAACAGAACATAGGCCTAATCATAAACAGAAAATAGGCTTAATAATAAAGAGAAAACAGGCCTAATGACTCTAAAAAGAATGGAAAATCTGAGATCATTAACCGACCATCCATCATTACATTTCGTCCACCCACAGAAGCATTAATGTGAGTCAGCAGTTTGCAGTAATGACATGACTATTTAACATCCTGTCATGTGAGGATGTGAGACGACGATGACACGCCACAGTGAAGGGCGCGCTGAAGAGGGGGAACTGGGATGCATGATCTGTGAAAGTGATACTTAGAGAGAACGAGGGAAGAACAGAGGAAGGGGTGTTCAATGTCGTTCTTTTGCTTATGTAGGTTTCAAGTTAAAGTTGGGAGGTATGAACATTTGAGTAAAATGATTATTTTATACTTAATTATAATTTTGAATCCAATGCCCGCGTGGTTACATACAGACAGTAAGGCTAGAAAGATTTAGGTTATGTGCATTAATATACATGCACACATACACACACACACGTGTCTGTATGCACACACAAATCCTCACACACAGAGAAAACAATTTCCGAGGAACATCAGGATCAACCAGGCCAGCATCCCAGGAGATGGAGAGATAACTTGACCCGAGACTTATAAGGTCAATTTAAATTCAAGTCGGAATTCCAGCTCCTTCAGTTTATGAACTCTCGGTCGGTTCCGCAGCGCCGGTCGAACCAGGGAGCCGAATAATGGCCGTTCCTTTGTTTACATCTCTCAGCTGATCTCTGGAACCCGTGCCATTATCACTCCCAGACCCTCCTCCCCCTCCGTGCTCTTCCTTCGCCCCCCCCCCTTCCTTCGTCCCCCACCTCCCTTCCCTTCGATAGACTATCTACTTTATTATGCCGTGTCATCTGCCTTTAGGGTTGTAGCCGGTGGGAGATGTGAGGATGGGGGGGGGGGGAGGGTGGAGGAAAGAAGTGGGAAAGAATGAAGAGGAGAAATGAGAATGAAAGAATTAGTAAATGGAGGTAAGAGTAGAAGGATAAATAGCATAGTAGGGAGAGAAAAGGAGAGGAAGAAGAAAAGGAGGCGGATGATGATGATATGATGAAAAAGACGATGAGGGGGGGGAAGACAAAAGAAGACGGAAAAGGGGAAAAAGAAAAAAACAACACAAAAAAAGATGAAGAGGGAGAAAACGAAGGAAAAGAAAAGAAGAAAAAAAACAAAAAACAAACACACAAAACACAAAACAAGTAAACAAAACCTAAAAAAGGAGGAAACAAAAACAGAAAAAAACACAATCAAACGGTCATAAAAGAAGAACCAAGGAATCGACCTCCTGATTGCGGTCCTGCGTAGCCCGAAGGAGATGAGAGAACAGCTGTTGTTGGCGTCATCATCTTCCAGAGACGACCTGACACCTTCCAAGACGCAGGGGCTCATTCTCCCTCGATGTAAGATTAGGTGTCGACACGAACAGACATTCTCGATTAATGTATGTCTTTATAGATACACAGATCTTTGTTTGTTTTTGTGGTTGGGTTTGAGT
>NW_020871610.1:92088-107088 GCF_003789085.1 Penaeus vannamei | reverse complement strand
AGGGAGAGATGGAGGGAGAAAAGGGGGTACCAAGTATTTGAAACTCAAAAGAGCTTTTTTCTCTCTCCCTTTTATTGTTATTCCTTTACATGTGAGGGCTCTTGTCATTCCACAATAGCTCGGATTTCAGACAAGACCGTCGTGGCCAAAGATGATTGATGGCGAAGGAAGGAACAGATGAGTCGGCGATAAAATAGAAAAAAAGGAAAGAAAGAATGAAAAGGAAACGAAAAAAATTAAAGTTAAGATAACAAAAAGAAATGATAAGAAAAAATAAACATCAGAGTATATGACAGCAACTACAAAAAAAAACGAAATGAAACGAAACAAAAAGAAATAAACATTAGAATGATGCAACAAAGTAAAGAAAACACACGCACACGCACGCACACACCCGCACACACATACACATATACATATACATACACACACACACACACACACACACACACACACACACACACGCCCGCACACACACACACACACACACATACAGCATATATTAGATAGAAAAAAAAAACAAAAGAAACGAGACTACTCCTTCTTTTCTTTCTCTCTCCTCCTCCATGACCCGTAAATATAAATAGAAATATTCTTGAACGAATTCAATAAGTAAATAAGCATGCAATCCGTGTAATGATAGAAAATGGGCTTTGGGAATTATAAGAAGTGGGCGAAGCAATTCCCTGTGAGAAGAAAAAGGGTTAAATCGACGCATAGATTGGAGGGGGAAAGGGGGAGGAGAGGAGGGAGAGAGAAGAAGGACGGAGGGGAAGAGAGTAAAGGAGGAGAGAGAGGAAGGGAGATAAAAAAGGGGAGGAGAGGAGGGAGAGAGAAGAGAGGAGGGGAAGAGAGAAAGGGAAGGGAGAGAAGAAAGGACGGAGGAGAGAAGGATGAGAAAGGAAGGGAGAGAAGCAGATGAGAAAGGAAAGGGAGGGAAGAAAGGACTGGGAAGAAAAGGAGGCGGTGGAAGAGGAAAGAGAGATAGAGAGAGAGGAGAGGGGAAGAGAAGGAGTTGGGAGAGAGAAGAAGACATGAGAAAGGGAAATTAAAGGGAAGAGCATGGACAAAGGACGGAAGAGAGGAGGGAGATGGAAGGAGAGAGAAGGCAAACGAGAGGAAGAGAGAGAGGGAGGAAAGGGAGGTGGACAGGAAAAGGACAGAAAAAGAGCATGGACATGGAAGGGAGTTAAAGGGAAAGAGAAAGATAGGAACAGGTTTGAGAAATGGAAGGAGAAAGTGAAGTATAGAGAAGGGAGCAAGAGAGTGAGTGAGAGAGAGAGAGAGAGAGAGAGAGAGAGAGAGAGAGAGAGAGAGAGAGAGAGAGAGAGGAGAGAGAGAGAGAGAGAGAGAGAAGAAAAGAGAAGTGAGACAAACACATAAATACACACATGCAAAACAAACTCAAACCTCGTCCTGCAAGAATCTTTCGAATAAATTATCGTCGGGTTGACCCCCTCCTTATTAACCCCCCCCCTCCCCATACCCCCACCCCCCTTTGAGGTTGCTTGGGGTTAACATTGGGTTCCAGATGTCGATATCCCTGTGGTGTATTTTGTGTTGAAATTGCAAATATATTCTGATTAACATTACTTAGTAACTGGGTTTAAAGTATTTGCTACGTTTGCATAATAACAATTATTCTTGTTTCAATATTTTATTTTACTGCGCTTGTTCTGGTCATTATCATTATCATCATTTCCTCTGTTATCTGTGTTTGTATCATCATATTTCACTTGGTTAACACTCCCAATCAAATTATACAATCATCATTATGTTAATAAACACGTAAAAAACTATGCTTGGCATCATTGTCATGCAACACATTTCTCAGCCTTCATATAAATTTTGATAAAGCCATTTTCGTTCCACTAACACACCTTGCTTGCAATTGCAGTGGGTTGCAGAAAAAAGTGAAACGAAATTCGACCTTACTCAGTCACAGCATAGAGACCCATTTCCAACAATCTTTCACCGACCGTGCTGCTTCCAGCATCCTCATTTGTATCCAGCAATCTGGCTTCTATGCGTCTCGACAGTAAGGGCGATTTTGGCTCGTCTTCGCTCGTTGTAGGCATAGGCCGGCAGGGGTCATCCTTTACGTATTTTGGCCTTCGTTCAGCCGATGCAGCGACACGGCTGCTTTCACTGGCTTCACTGCTTGGAATCGGCCGCACCTGTTCATCAATTCGAGGCCAATAACCGACCGACGCTTCTCTCCGTGAAACGAAATACGTTCCCAAGGCAACGACGACTCGAAACAAGGTCCTCGCCAGAAATAACAACATGAGTCGTCTGGATAACAATAAAGGGGTGTGTCTCCGCCGAGGCTGTCCAGGTGTCGAGGAGGCTTATCAGCTGACCTGACACGCCGACGGCTGGCGCTGCACTCCTTATCGCCGCGGGGATGGGCTTGACGTAAACCATGGCTTGCTGACACGGGAAGTGCACACACCCATCAACACGCTAATTATATATGTATATGTATATGTATATATATATATATATATATATATATATATATATATATATATGTATGTACATATATACATATATATATATATATATATATATATATATATATATATATATATATATATACATATATTTATATATATATGTACATACATATATATGTATGTGTGTGTTTGTATGTTTGTGCATGTTTATTTGTTTGTGTGTGTGTGTTCGCCTGCGCGCTAATCTATCAACCTGTGTGTCTGTATATTCACATAGACGTGCAGATACACACGAGCCCGCACATCAGCATGTCTATATATAAGTGTTACGACGCAGAATCCGCCGTGCCTCAAGCAGCCCCGCCGCGCAGCCCGAACCGGGAGGCGACCGCGAGCCCCGCCTTCCAAAACGGCCGCGTCGGTGACTCACTCGCCGACGACCCGCGATGAACAGAAGTGAACACCCGCGCCTCCCAGCCTCGTCTTCCCCGCGGTTCGTCGGCTGAGGAGAACGTTTGGCGGGCGTAACAGGAGCACGTGGCGGGACGCGGGGAGGACATCGGCCTGTCCTCGCCCGGGTGACAGAGGTCGAAGGTCAGGCGCCCGTTTTTGGGCAGCGTCATCGGGGTTTACGTAAGGTCTCCCTCCGCCTCCACTCTAACCCCCCCCCTCCTCTAACCCCTGTGCTGGTCTCCCTCCGCCTCGCCCTTTCGTTTCCCTTTGTTGTTAATGTTATTATCAACATTATCAATATCATTAACATCATTCATATTATTATCATTATCATTCACAATCACATTATCATTATGACTGTTCTTATAGTCATTATTAGTATCATCATTATCATTAACACTCCACTGTCATTAATACTATTATCATTATCATTATATTCACCGTTTTATAATTATCATCATTATCGCAATCATCATTATGTACACCATCATGAACTACAAACAAGCACTGAGGTAATCAATCAACCAATTTAGTCCCACAAACACACCCTTAATAAACAAACACAAGATAAGAGAACAAAAAAAAAAAAAAAACGTACCTATTCATTAAACACCTTTTTCTCATCATCAATATCATCCGATCCAATCGTAAAGAAGGATGTTCCACACCTTAACAATAGTCATATGTTCTCAAAAAACTGGTTCGCTGAACAAAGAACTAGTTAAGAGGCAGCTTCTTTGTGTGGCGAATTATAACGTGTGGGACGTATAGGCTGAAATTCAGACTGAAACTCACCCTGTAACGCACCGTGTGTAGGTTTTGTACCATTGACCTGAGAAAGCGAGGTCAGTTTGCAGGGTATTAGACGATGGGGCAGATTAGCACTTAAAGAGCAGCTATAAAGGAATTGTCAAGTAATGATAATTATGATAGTGATAATAATAATGATAGGAAAAAGAATGATAGTAATGATAACAGTAACTAAAACAACAACAAAAATAATAATAATGATAATGATGATGTTGATAATAATAACCGTTCAAATGGTTGAAGATGAGATGGAGCATTTGAGTATCTTGCATCTGCAAAATCTAAAATGAAGCAAGATAATGGATTTATTCATCTGAACCAATCTTATCGTTAGCAAAATGGGTTTACAATTATTGCACAGACCATCTCCTTTTTCTTTCTTTAATTCCATTTTCCCATTTTCCTCTCTTTTTTCTTCGCCATCTCCCCCTTTCTCCAATCTTCCACCATTTCTCTATTATCTCTCCTTCCTTCTTCCGTTATCAACCTTTCTCCATCCTTCTATCTTCCTGTCTCCCTACCATTTCGCATTTCATTTCCCAACATCACATCCCGCTGAACATCATCCAACAATTACAAAATGAAAGACAGAAATAATTCAATGATCTATAAAATGTCCATAAAATGATTTCATATCCGGGTTGAAATTATATTATTTTGCATCAGCCATCAATTTACCACCGCAGGAACATCATTAATAAAAAAGAGGGATTGAATCATGATATCAAAGCAATTCAATGAAAATTTGCAGGTGCTAATTGCGTTCTTGCAAATGCCGGCAGATACAATAAATCATTTTCTGATATGATAATTTTTGTGCATATAACTAACTCTTTTGTATGAATGTAAAAATTTATATGTGATAACCTATTTGATAAGTGCTTATGCATGAATACTAACACAACAAAATTAACAACTCAATCCCCCTATCTCACAACTATTAAAATTTACATCCAATTGATTAAACACACGCCTAGGAAGCCCCCTCGAAATAATAATAATAATAATAATAATAATAATAATGATAAATAAATAAATAAAATATAAACCCACAAGTATCTCTCCAAAGCTCGATACACAGTTATACAAATCACGCTCCTATCTCAACCGGATGTCCTAAATGATACAACTCCCTCGATGGAATGAAATGTAAAAAAATGAAGAAAAAGAGAACAAAAAAGAAAAAAAAAAAGACCCTGTACCGTTTCTCAAAACCATAACGCAAGCTCGGTTACACAATGGAATGCCTTAACTGTGGGAGAAATTGAACACAAACGTCGATCTCGGGAAGCCGTGATAACCAGACAGGGTATCCCGATGCTAATCTGACTCTTAAGTGTGGATTTAGACTTTGAGGGAGGGGGGAGGGAGGGAGGGAGAGGTGGGGTTAGACAGAAAGAGGGAGAGGGAGGGAGGGAGGGAGGGAGAGAGAGAAAAGAGAGAGAGAGAGAGAGAGAGAGAGAGAGAGAGAGAGAGAGAGAGAGAGAGAGAGAGAGAGAGAGAGAGAGAGAGAGAGAGAGAGAGAGAGAGAGAGAGAGAGAGAAATGCAAAACAAAGACAGAGAAAGAGAGAAAGGGAAATGCAAACATAAAGACAGAGAGAGAGAGAGAAACGCAAACATAAAGAGAGAGAGAGAAACTCAGAGGCTAACCACACACTCAGACTTTGATACTAATAAAAGCAATAAGGGTTATTTCAGCTTCCCCAACCGCCATGCTCTCACGGCCTCTATCGGGAGAATATTCAATTAAGATTAAGAGTAAGATTGTCACTTAGAGTATAATCGCCTTTGGGGATTACCTTTGAAGGAGGAGGGAGAAGGGCGACGCAGGGAATGGGGGGCGGGGGGGGGGGGGTTAAAAGATGGTGCAGCAGTGAGCTTGTTATACTGAAGGTGGTATTTGCACGAAGGCAGAGAGCGGCAGGTGCGCGGAAGGCGTAATGGGCTTGTGTGCTTGCGGGAACATCTCTCTCTGCTATTTGTGTCTGCTCATATGCTCGTGTGTATCTTCTCTCTTTCATTGCTTTTATTTATTTATTTTTTATTATTATTATTATTTTTTTTTTTGGGGGGGGGATTGTAATGAATTCTTTCGTCTTCTTTTGCTATCTATTTTTATTTTTATTTTTTTATCATGTTTATCATCTTATTTATTTTATTCTTTATATTCTTGTCGATTCCTTGCTCGCCTTCTTATTATATACTTATAATCCATAATTTTCCTTTGTCTCTTTTCCTCGTCTTTATCATCTACTCGTTATCTATCATTCATCAGTTATTTTCCCAACTCGTTTTTTATCCTTTACAATCAAATTTTCCAATTAACCGGGGTCTCTGCCTTCTGTTTTCTTATCAGGAATCATTTACTTTACCTTAAAGCTTGTATTTACTTGTCTAACTGTTCACTTAACCTCCTGTTTGCTTGTTTGCTCCCGTTAATTAACCTCAATGTCTCTCTCTTATCTTTGCTTGTTTGCTCTTGGACTCCACTCCTTCATCTTCCTTTCACTGGCCATTTTCCGGGTTTGTATTTGATATATGTGTGTGTGTGTGTGTGTGTGTGTGTGTGTGTGTGTGTGTGTGTGTGTGTGTGTGTGTGCGTGTGCATCTTTTATTTACTTATCTGTTCCTATATTTTCAGGTCGGTGTGCATCCCACTCAAAATATTCCAATAACTTTTTTTCTCTCTTTTTAACATACCGAACACTCGCCAATCTCGCAGCGTCAACTTGCAAGCCGGTGACCATTACCTGTTCAAGAAGAAAACCAAAGACAAACATGAATAGCAAGAACCGTTAAGAAAACACAAACTGTGAACAAACTAGTCGAAGGGACTGAACTCTTGAGATATTTTCAAATTGGACTCATTGTGGCAAACCCAGAATGAGAAAATAGAGGCATTGGAGGAGACGAAGTCGTGGCCACACGAATGGAGGAGAGAGGGAGAAGGAGAGAGAGAAAAAGAGAAAGAGGGTGAGGTAGGGGGAGGGAAGCAGAGTTAAGAGGAGAGAGAGGGATGGAGAGGAGGAGGAGGGAGAGAGAGAGCGCGAGGGAGGGAGAGAGGGCGAGAGGGAGGGAGAGAGGGGGAGAGGGAGGAATGAGGGAGGAGAGAGAGGGGGGAGAAGGAGGAATGGAGGGAGAGAGATTGAGGGGGAGAAGGAGGAATGGAGGGAGGGAGAAACAGACAGAGAGACAGAGAGGTGGGGGTTACATGGATGAAAAGAGGGAAATATAAAAAATCACAATGATAATAATAATTACCAGTAATAAGGATAACATAAGATGCAGACAAAAATACACCAGAAGAAGCCACGAAAACCAGGGACCCGTGACCAAGCATAAAGTCACTCTTTTCATATCCTTGTTTGTGAGATTTTCCCCGTTCATAAAATACACTGCCGTCCTAAGGTAGCGTTGACCCTTGACCCCTGAAGTCTTCCCTCCTGCCCTTCCTTTAAAACAAAGAGACTTGATTAAGAAAACAGTGACAAGGTTAAGAAAAAAAAGTGATCCTTGCATAACGAATATTTCCAAGATGAAAATCAAGCAGAAGAAGTGAAGATACATTGTTAAACAGGACACACAGGATAATGAAGAATGAAGGGGCGTTGTTTGGGCGTGGGAAGGATGTTTTATGATGCTGTGTTGTTGACGTGGGGGACAGAGTGTGGGTGGGGGTGGAGGACGGGTATTTGGCAGTGGAGGTGGGGGTGGATGGGGATATTTGGGCGTGGAGGTGGGGGGGATATGTGGGCGTGAGGAAGGAAGGGATATTTGGGCGTGGAGGTGGGGGTGGAGGGAGAGGAGGAAGGAGTAGACGAGGGGCTAGCTAGGGGTTGCAGTAGGATTAGGGGTGTGGAGAGGGGGAAGTGGGAGTGGGAGAGAGGGGTGGAGGGTAATGGGTACGAATTAGGGTAAGAATGGGGTAATGAAGCGGGGGGCGGGGGGGAGGTACAGTGGAGAGGGAAGGGTAGGGAGGGTAATAATGGAGAGGTAGACTGGAGGGAGTACGGATGAGAGTGGGGAGGTGGAGAGAGGGGAGGAAGAAGGGGAGAGAAAACATGGAAGTGAGGGAGTAAAACTTGAGAAAACAAGACCGGGGTAGGTTATGGGATTCTGGGAGTGGAGAGGGGTAAAAGGGAAGAGAGGGAGCGAGGGCGGGGCGTGTGGAGGGAAGGTGGTAGGTGGGAGGGGGGGGGGGTGGAAGGCTGGAGTGGAAAGGAAAGGTAGAAGGGGTGGCGGATAAAGGTATGAGAAAAGGGAAAGAAGGAGTAAGGTAGAGGTGTGAGAATGGGGGGGGGGGAAGGGAGGGAGGGAGGGAGGGAGGGAGGGAGGAGGAGAGAGAGAGAGAGAGAGAGAGAGAGAGAGAGAGAGAGAGAGAGAGAGAGAGAGAGAGAGAAGAGAGAGAGAGAGGAGAGAGAGGAATAAGGCAGAAGTGTGAGAGTGAGGAGGAAGGGAGGAGGTGGGGGTGGAAGCGAAGGTGGTGAGAAGGAAGGGAGGCATTGCAGAAGAAAAATGAAGGAGGTGAAAAGGAGAAAAAAAATGAACTAAAAGAAACTCATGTTGGGAGTGTAGCGGCGGGAGAGAATACGAAGAGGGGAGAGTGTGGATAGGGTGGGGGGTGGGGGGTTATGATAGGTCAAGGGGAAAAAGAGGGGTAATGTTTGGGTGAAGAAGGAGCGGATTAACAAGGGATGTTGCGTTGTAAAGAAGAGGAACTTGAACACAAATTATCATGTAAATCAGCAAACATATATTGTAAAACATACAAAACATAGTGTATTCAGAAAAAATACGTTAAAAAAACAACATTAAAGAAGACATTAATATGAAATGAGAATGAAAGAAAATAAAACACCGAAGGGAAAGAACAAATAACACACGTAAGGGAGTTCTCTTACATAAAGTTACACACGTAAATGTATGAAAGAGAACATGAACTCCAAAAATAACATCTATTTTTCAGAGATTCCATTGGATTTTTTTCCGTAAGAGATTTTAATTTTACACCTTTCTTTCCATAATCAATATTGCTACTATCATTATCATTACCAACAATACCACTATTCCTACTACTACTTTTGATTTAGTTTCCAATTAATATCCTTAACAATACCATCAATTATGATAATTTGCCTTAAATATTGATTGCAGCAACTCCATCCACCGAATCAAATTCATCTTTCAAACTATCAAACTATATCGTATTCATGCCTAACCACAATCATGAAAATTATTTCCCCATTTCTCCGTAACATTTCCACATCCGGTTTCGGTGGTGATTTCAACGGAGGCTTCTTAACCAATCTTGCATGACATTCATTTTCCACAACTGAAGAAATTTTACGATTACGGAAAACACGCATATTCATGAATATTAATAAACATAGTACTTACTAACATCAACATATAGTTAACACACACACACACACGTATACATACATGTGCGTATATATATATATATATATATATATATATATATATATATATATATATATATATATATATATATATATATATATATATATATATTATATATATATATTATATATAAATATATATATTATATATATATTATATATATATATATATATATATATATATATATATATATATATATATATCATACACACATATATTAATATATAAACATAAACACACACACACACACACACGCACATATGAATGTATGTATGTATACACATACACACACATATATACATACATTCAGACATTCTACCTATCCTGACTTAGAAATCGGGAATATAATCTTGTACAGTGAACAGGACTAAGTATTGAATTTGAATATACCACGCGTATATCAGTATCTATATCTATTTGTCTATTTCTGTCCATCTATGTTGCCATATAAGCAAGGAACATGTAATGCAGTTTAGAAACAAATACTTGACCAAAGAATATAATGAACAATTCGTAATAATAATAAAAAATAACTTGGTCTCGTCTTCATAACACCTTCACAACTCTGCCCACTCACAGAAAGACATTTACGCATGTTGCAGAGTGCTGAACGTCCACTTGCATAAGGCGAATCCACTTTGTATTTGCTAAAGCGGTTTTGAAAATTCTACGCATGCACAGCGTTACTATCTATGGAATTCGTCTCCCACCCCCCATCCCTCCCATCCCCCCTCCCCACCTCCACCCCCGCCTAACAAGTACCCGGATGTAAGACGTCACGCCAATTGTCTTGTTCGGATACACATCTCTCTTGGCGATGCACAGATAAGAATATTTTGTAAGAGACTCCCCACTGGTTGTGCTTAACAAAGATTTTACTTCAAATTTACATAAGAAATCCATTTGTTTTGTTGTGGTTTTACACTGGGTGCTTTTTCGTAGTTTAGAAAATATGGTTTACAGGAAGAGATGGTTACGTCTGATGAAGTCATGTGCAGTGATTCGAATACTCCTTCGAAATGTTGACATGTTTTCAAGAATAGACGAATCGGAGGAGTTTGAAGGTTAAAATTGAATAATGAAACGAAGTAAATAGAAAATAGACATACTTTGTTACATTATCCCATTCTTTCTGTTTCTCTGCTTATGTCAGTCCCTTCTCTGCTGTTCTCTTTCTCCTTTTCTTTTCTCTCCCTACTCCTCTCTCTTCTCTCCTCACTTCTCTCTCTACTCTTCTCTCCTCACTCCTTCCCATTCTCTTCTCTCTGTCAATCTCTGTCACACGTACACACAATCACTTAAATCTAAAACAAATATATAAGTAACCCAAACATACAGAAAATCTCATAAAACATCACCAATTCATAAAACCAGCAACTTCACAAAAACCAGTTTGACTGAAGACCTAAAAAGACATGTATGTTTCATGCTTATCCACAACCTATATTTTTGGACGTTTTTGATCAAAGCCAAGTATGACGATATACCATTATGTGTCGTACTCGCTCATGTAGCATTGTGCATTCGTAAGTGAAATATAAAGTGAAGGAGAGAAGATTTCGGGTTATATATAAAACGTTGTGGAATTTTTAGTGTTGTATCTTGTTATTTCACGAGCAGAGAAGGGGAATTTATATTTGTTATTTTATTTATATACTTGTCGATTTTTTTTTCACTGATCCATCTATTTTAAATCTAAGAGACGATGGAATTTTCAGTCTGGGGGAAATTTATGCTAATTTGCTTTAATGTTTAAATGGAAGCTATCCATGACATAAGTTTTAGTCTCTATTTTTCAGCATACAATTACTCGTACATATCTTGCATTAATCTTTTTTGTTGTAGTTTTCCTAGCAATATTTGTTTTTTTCTAATCAACGTCTTGATCTGTTTGTCTGTGTCCCAACCTCTTTTCTTTCTTTCTCTCTCTCTCTCTCTCTCTCTCTCTCTCTCTCTCTCTCTCTTCTCTCTCTCTCTCTCTCTCTCTCTCTCTCTCTCTCTCTCTCTCTCTTTCACCCACGCACTCACCTCCCCTTCTCTCTCCCTCTCTAGCACACACACGTACATATACATCACACATGCACACACACAAACATGTACATCTGCACACACACACAAAAGTCCCTTCCTTTCTGATCTTCGCTGCCTGCTGTTCACCATTGCAACAAAAAAAGGAATACAGATCATGTTCCCATTACCAAACGTCGTATTAACTTGATTGATCTTTCCTGAACAAGTCGTCGAAGTGTGATTCTCTGCGTGCGCTTAATCAAAATTCATCGTTTAATTACAAAACGCGCGAGTGAAAAAAATGTAGAGAAAAAAGAAGGGAGACAAGACAAAAAAAGGAATAAGGATAACCATAAGCGTGTGTGTGTGTGTGTGTGTGTGTGTGTGTGTGTGTGTGTGTGTGTGTGTGTGTGTGTGTGTGTGTGTGTGTGTGTGTGTGTGTGTGTGTGCGTGTGTGTGTGTGTGAGGGTGTCTAGAGAAGAAAAAAGAAAAGAAAGGCAAACCAAAAGAAAAAACAAAGGAAGGAATGAACACGATATGAATGATTAACAAAAATAACACCAAAGACAATAACAAGAAATTACAAATGAGTTGTTTTTTTCCTAGTACTTCCCCGACACTCATAAATAATCTCATTCAGCCTAAGAACCTACACCCTGAAAAGGAAAGCTCGAGGATAGGCTCAACACCTGCAAAAACAAACACGGAATCACTCTGTTACGCAATACGGTCAATTGCACCACAGGAGGCGTTACCAAGTTATGAATATTAATTGGCTAAAAGAGTAGATAACGATGGACCTGGAGTGAAATGCTCCATATGGCTGAGGGGTCATCAAGGGAACAGATGTGTATGTGTGTGTGTGTGTGTGTGTGTGTGTGTGTGTGTGTGTGTGTGTGTGTGTGTGTGTGTGTGTGTGTGTGTGTGTGTGTGTGTGTGTGGTGTGTGTGTGTGTTGTGTGTGTGTGTGTGTGTGTGTGTGTGTGTGTGTGTGTGTGTGTGTGTGTGTGTGTGTGTGTGTGTGTGTGAGAGAGAGAGAGAGAGAGAGAGAGAGAGAGAGAGAGAGAGAGAGAGAGAGAGAGAGAGAGAGAGAGCAAGAATAATAAGATACGGAAAAAAAGAGATAGAAAAGAAGAGAGAGAAAGAAAGATAAGATATGAAGAAAGAGAGAGAGAAGACAAACAAAGAGATAAAGAGAAAGAGAAGGAAACGAAGACAGCTAAACAAAGAAAAAAAAAAACTAGCCATGTACCGGATCGAAATCATCCGCATGACGAGACTCGACCCCCGAATTGTCCGTCACATGTTTTATTTGCTTATCACACACCCGCGAGTAAGTGGCGCGTGGTAATGCATTTTCACAATAGCGCGATCCATTCTAAAGATAGATCGACAGACGCCAGGGAGCTGCGTCCGAGTGCCTGCAGCTTCCCTAATATCATCTTGTGGAGGCGAGATTAGGCTTCTTGGGGGCTCTTGCAAGGAGTGCCTCGCCTTTTGGGGATGTGTGTGTTTGCGTGTGCGTGTTTGTGGGGGTAGCGTTTGTGCGTGTGTTTGGGGGGCGGGGGGGGGGTAGCGTTTATGTGTGTGTGTGTGTGCGTTTGTGGGGGGGAGGTAGTGTTTGTGTTGTGTGTGTGTGTTTATTTGTGTGTATGTTTGTGTTTCTGTGTGTTATAGGATATAGTATATAATAAGACACAGTACATGACAAGCTATGATATGATATACATATGGACAGATAAACATAGACACACACATATATACATGAATATATAAATAGGTAGGTGGAAATATAAAGAAATAAAGAGACACCGAGAGCATCCTTGAAATATCTTCCCTAAACCTTGGCAACCTGGCCCTGCATGACCGTGTGATCGGGCATAGAGACTTTATATGCCGGTAGATCAGTCATGCATGAATACCCATGACACTTAGTCCGTTCGATCAAGGTCTTCGCTCCTCTGATTCCCCTAGAAGGTCATGAGTGCGCCATGCAGGGTCATGAACCGCTTAGGGTTATTCAGGAAGGTCAAAAGAGGGTGGAGGATGATCTGTTATTCATGGCGCCTTGATGGGCTGCCTTCACACGGTCATGCAAGTTGTGGAAGCGTCATGCAAAGGCTGGTTATGCAGGAGAGTGTGCACGGGATGGCGTCTTCCGCTTCTACTTGCTCTCGTTTCTGTATTCCTTCTTCCTCTTCTCTGTCTGCCAGTCAATTATCTCTCTGTCTGTCTGTTTGTCTGTCTGTTTGTCTGTCTGTCTCTCTCTCTGTCGATTCCCCTCTCTTTCTACGTCTGTGTGTTTATTTATTCATTTCTCCTGTCTATATTTCTGCCCCTTTTATTCGGAAATCTTAGTCATAAAATAATACATTTAAGCCGAACAATTCACGTAATAAAACATGATAATAATAAAAATAACAATATAATGATGATGATGATAATGATAATAAAAATAATAATATCAATAATAACAACAATAATGATTTTGATTACAGTGACATGGTAATGACAAAGATAATAGCAATAGCAATAGCAGCAATAGCAGCACTGATAACGGTGACGATAATGATGAAAAAGGAAGTGACAAAAAAAGATAAAGAGGAACATGACATCCACAACCACCGGCCAGACTGCGGGCGTCGTCTCGAGGGCGGAAGCGAAGCGACGGCGCCGTGGATACCATAAAGTGGGCGTAGATGAGACGGCACCAGCGCCCACGCCCCTGAACCGGGAGTCTTGGACATGTATCGACGGATCTGAACACAAAGGCTGGAACAAGTCTGGCGGTCATTGAGAGGGAGAATTATGGTTGTTTCGGTGGACTTTTAGGTGTCAGGGGAAGGGTAGGGTGTCAGGGGTGTTAGAAGGAGGGGGTGTTAGGGGAAAGGGAAGTTGTTAGAGGAAGGTGGGTGTCAGGAAAAAAAAAGGGGGGGGTGTTAGAGGTAGGGAGTGTCAGGGGGAAGGGGGGTGTCAGAAAAAAAGGGGGGGTTAGAGGGGGAAGAGGGGGTGTTACAGGTAGGGAGTGTCAGGGGGGAAGGGGGGCGTCAGAAAAAGGGGGGGTTAGAGGGAGGGGGTGTCAGGGGGAAGGGGAAGGTGTTAGAGGGAGGTGGGTGTCAGGAAAAAAAAGGGGGGGGTGTTAAAGGTGGGGGGTGTCAGGGGAAGGGTTAGGTGTCAGAAAAAAAGGGAGGAGGGTGTTAGAGAGAAGGGTGGGGGTGTCAAGGGGAAGGGTGGGTGCCAGGGGAAGGGGAAGGTGTTAGAGGAGGGGTGTCAGGAAAAGAGGGGGGGGGTCAGGGGAAGGGTGTTTCAAAGAGAAGGGGGTAGGGTGCTAAGGGACGGGGGTGTTAGAGGAAGGGTGGGGGTGTCAGAGGGAAGTCAGGAGAAAGGGGAGAGGGGAGAGGGGAGGGAAGGAGGAGAAGGGAGGGAAAGTGGGATAAGGGGCTTTATATCTTCGTGTTTGTGTTTATGTCGTATACGTGTGTGCGCGCGCGTTTTGTGATTGTTCGTTATATCTGATTTGCGAAGGATGTAAAGTGGAATGGACACCGGGTTTGTCTGTCTGTCTGTCTCGTCCTCTTCTCCTCCCCTCCCCCCCTTTTCTCTCTATTTGTCTCCCCTTTTTCTCTCTTTAACTCCCCCTTTTTCTCTCTTTCTCCCTCTCTATTTCTATCTCCTTTTCTCCCCCCCCCCCCTCCATCCCGAGACTCCAATTAATTCGCAAAGGCATAAGTTACAGCGTAGCATTAATCTTTCGGCTCAATTTACGAGATATAACGATATAATCGCACCGGCAAATTACACCCGTGTCGTCGTCTCCCCCACCCTTCCTTCCCACCCCACCCCCACC
>NW_020871610.1:77088-84588 GCF_003789085.1 Penaeus vannamei | reverse complement strand
TACAAACACACACCTACACATATGTATGTGTGTGTGTTTGTGTGTACATGTTTACCAAAACCGCAAAAAAATATTCGATTTCCACTTTCCAATTTTTAGCCGTGTTCCACAATGCAATCAGGCGTACTTCAGTTAAAAGAGGTAAATACAATTTCACTTAAGTCTCCCCACTACACACACACAAAAGCTGAGTAGTTTAGAATACATTTCATTGATGACACTAAAGGCAAGACGTGATTTTAAAACCGGGAGAGGATTACGTGTAAAGTGAGCCCTTCCACCAACCGCTAAGTTCCGATCGTGCAACTGGAATGAGACTGGGACAGAGAAAATGAAAGAGAAAACAAAGAATATGATATTTCCGACGGGGAGCAAACGAACATGAAAGTGAATCATTGTACAGTAGTATTGTTACCATTGGTACTTATGTCCAATGTTATTTTAATATCTTTATCTTTATTATGATTACTATCGTTATTCTATTATTATTTCTATTATTGTTATATCATAATTGGAAATAATTAAAAGAGTAAGAACATCAACTTTAAGTATTATTATTATACCTACTACTATTAGTAAGAGTAGTTAATATTTAATATTGTCACTATTACTATTATTGATGATACTACTATCATCATTACTATTATTACCATCTTCGACTTATCATCGTTATTACAAATCTGATAATCATTATTATCGTTGTCCCAATAATAATAATCGCCGTCGTAATCACACCCAGAATCTTATCATTAATAAAATAATCAGCATAGTGCTAAATGTGTCTTCATCGTAATATATCTTGTGTTCTACTATTGATCATAGTTGATTCATAAAGAATATAAAAAAGAATATACTCCACAGCAAAAGTTCAAAGTACAGGGAAGTCCTCGGTCTTAAAACATTAGAACTATCACGCTCATCATTTCTTATTTACGATGCGTTTAAGATTCTGAAAACATCTATTATTGATTCCTGAAAATGGAATTATAATCTAACCAGTTTTCATTAGCCGAATTCTTTAAAATAATGTATGTCTTCGTGATTAATAAAACAAAGAACTACTATAATAAAAACGCTTTTTAAAATCAATTCAGTTCATGATAATGAAGAGAAAACGCAATAATAAAAAATTGTATTATTACGTGTAAATTGATTCCTTCCCCCTGCAACTGGAATGAAATTGGGGCAGCGAAGGAGAGAATAATAATAATAAAACGAAATATCTTTGCTTGATAATTTTGTTATCACTAGTATTCTTCTTTATCAGTTTTTCTGTTATCAAAAAGTATTTGTATCATTCTCATTTTGCCGTAATTACTATTCATAATTTATACCGATCATAATCATGGTAATAATAGTGATAATATTTTTATCATTATCATTGTTATCGTCATTATCATTATCTTATGCCATTATCATTATTTTATGCCATTATCACAATCATTAGCATTGCTACCATCATTAATTTTTCGTAATAATTTTTAACCTGATGATCAATATTTTCATGATTATAATATTTATGATAATTATCTTCGTAACCACACCCACTAACTTTACCTTTAATAAAATAATTGTCATCGGGACCAAAGTTCTCAATTGAACTTTATCATAATTAAGAGGAAAGGAAAAACTCAGTCAATCGAAAGCAATAATTATGAGAAGTCTTCAGTTACAAGAGGTAAATAATACTTGGTTTAGTCTCCCCACTACACAAAAAAACGGCAGTTTAGAGTCAATTTCATTGATGACACTAAAGGCAAGACGTAATTTTAAAACCGGGAGAGGATTACGTGTAAAGTGAGCCCTTCCACCAACCGCTAAGTTCCGATCGCGCAACTGGAATGAGACTGGGACAGAGAAAATGAAAGAGAAAACAAAGAATATGATGTTTCCGACGGGGAGCAAACGAACATGTAAGTGAATCATTGTACGTATTGTTATCCTTGGTACTAATGTCCATTGTTATTACATTATTTTTAATTTATTGTGATTACTATCGTTATTCTATTATTATTACTAGCATCGTTATATTATCATTAGAAATAATAAAAAAGAGTAAGAACACTAACCTTAGGTATTATCATTATTATTATTATTCCTACTAGTAAGAGTAGTTAGTAGTTAATATTGTCACTATTACTATTATTGATAATACTACTTACTATAATCATTACTATTATTACCGTCTTCGCCTTATCATCGTTATTACTAATCTGATAATCTCCATTATCATTGTCCTAACTATAATAATCGTCGTATTCACACCCATGATTTTATCATTAATAAAATAACTATCATAGTGCTACATATATCTTCATCGTAATATATCTTGTATTCTACTATTGATCATAGTTGAATCACAAAGAATATTATAAAAAAAAAAAAGTATCCTTCTCAACAAAAGCAAATAGTACTGGGAAGTCATCAGTCTAGAACCATTACGCACACCATTTTTTTTTTTTACGATTAATTACTTACGTTCAACTAATGTCACGGTTTATATTTGCTTCCGGAAAACGGAATTATTGTTTTCAACCGATTCTTTTAAGGAATGTATGTCTTCGTTAGATTAGCACAAAACAGAACTCTAATAAAAAGTTTTTTTTTAATAAATTAATTGGATGATACTGAAAAAACGTAATAATAAAAAAAAGAATTACGTGTAAATTGATCCCTTCCCCGGTAACCACCAGGTCCTTGTCATGCAACTGGAATGAAATTGGACTTGGATGGAGAGTGAGAAAAAAAACTGAATATCTTTCCACGATAATTCTGTTATCATTAGCATTCTTGTCTATCAGTATTTTCTGTTATTAAGAGTATTTGTATCATTGTTATTTTGCCGTAATTACTATTCATATGTCATATCGTTGATAATCATAATAATGATAATTTTATTTTCATCATTATCATTATCATTATAATTATTCACTTTTATGATTATGATTAGTACACATACTACCAACACCATTATTAGCATTGTCACCATCATTTGCTTTTCGTAATCATTTCCAACCTGATAATCAACATTTGAATGTATCTTCATTATAGTACATTATAGGAAAGGAAAAGTTCTGCCACACGAAAGCAATAAGTATGAAAAGATCTCAGTTATAAAAGGTAAATGCTACTTCACTTAGTCTCTCCACTACGCACGCTCGCACGCACACACACACACACACACACACACACACACACACACACACACACACACACAATCTGTTTTTAGAATCAATTTAACTGATACTAAAAGCAAAACGTGACTTTAAAATCGGGAGAGTATTACGTGTAGAGTGATCCCTTCCACCAACTGCCAAGTTCCGATTATGCAACGAATGAGACTGGAACGAGGGCAGAGGAAAAGAAAGAGAAAAAAGAACACATTTCAGTTATCATTGGTAGTATTTTCATCAGTATTAATATGAATGTTAGTATTGGTATCATTATTTCGTCGTAATGGTTATCTTTATTTTGTAATATTGATAATATTAATATCGTTATAATGATAACATCATTAATATTTATCCTTACCATTTTTATCGCCATTATCATTATTTTATTATTGTAATGCTTATTATCATTACTACTACCACCATCATTATCAATGCTACTATTATCAATTTTTCGAAATCCTTACTAACCTGATAATCATAATTTTAATTATAATCAAGATAATAGTAATTATCTTTGTAATCACACATTATATTTCAGCTTTAATAAACGAAAATCATCATAATATACAAGGAAAGAAAGGTTTAAAAATACTGGTAAATCATCAGTTATTATCCTTAGATGATACTAAACTTTCCCTTCCTTCACATGGGACGAGGATTACTTCGTTTCCATTCCCGAGAAAGGGGTACAAATACAAAGAAACCTTACCAATATTATCGAATATTGGTAAAGTTTCAAAATACAGATACTTTAAAAAAGAAAATTTGCCAGTATTATTGAATAGATTTATGATTAGTGGTGTATCCCTGGTCCTAGATATGATCACCAACATGGAAAGAACCCCCGCTCAAAAAAAAAAAAAAAAAAAAAAAAATTGTATATATATATATATATATATATATATATATATATATATATATATATATATATATATATTATATATATATTATATATTATATATTATATATATATTATATATTATATATTATATATTATATAATAATAATAATATAAAAAGTGAGGTCGCAAGTTCAGTTAATTGGCTCTATGTGCAGAAACATTTCTCACAACAATATTACAGTGAACACAATATCTTGGGTGCATTGGGTTAATGTTAAGAAAATCATCCTACCCAGCAGAAACACAAAGTACTACCAAGTCCTCAGTCGTGAAACGTAAATTCATTTCGCTCATCATTTCTTTAAGGTTTATATGAAGATATTTCTTATATTTATATTTTTGATTCCTGTTTACGGAATTATAGTCAAACCGGTTATCTTCAGCCGAATTCTTTTAAAGAATTTAGAATTTCGTGATTGCAAGATAAACAAAAACAAAAATCCTACTACAATGAAAATGGGCTATTTAAAATCAATCCAATGGATGCTAAGGGCAATATATAATTCTAAAATGAAGCAGTATTAGAAGCCATTAATATTTCATTATATTGATCATAATAAGAATGATAATTGTAATATTTTTATCATTATCACTGTCATCGCCATTATCATTTTATATTATCAATATTGCTGATACTACCATCATCACCATCATTATCAGTGTTTCCAACATTTACTTTTCGTAATAACTGCCAACATGATAACAATAATCACAATAATAATCATCCAAGCAAAAGCAAATAAGTACGGGTAAATTCTCGGTTGTATAAGGTAGATAACATTTCACTCAATCTCAATTCACCTTATGAGTGTCCGTTCAATTACACAAGTAGTTTTGATTCCAGAATAAAGAATAGTAGCCATACCAAATTTATCCAATGGGATTTTTATGTAATGTATGTATTGTCCAGGGCAAGGTCGCCATCATGGAAAGCACTCCCGACCATTAAAAAAATGATAATGAAAAATAAATAAATAAATAAATAAAATAAAAAGTTTGGCCATTATAAAAACAATTCAATTAAGGTCAAAAGGTAATTAATAACAGGAAAGTATTACGTGTAAAGTGACCCCTCCCAACCGGCAAGTTTGGACCATGCAGCTGGGACGAGATTTGGACGAGGACGAAAACAAAAACACAAAACCAAATATCTTAGCAAAATAGCCTTTTTTTCGCTGGTATTCTCAAACATTATCGATTTGTTACTATTAAAAGTTCATCATGGTTGTAATTACTATCTATAATTCATAATATCCATGATGATACTATTATCGTTATCATAATTATGATAGTCATAATCTTCATTATCATGACTACAATGATAATGATCGCCTTCGTACTTATAACTGATCTTGTCTTTAATTAAATCATTGACATCTAAAGCTAAGTTCTCAATGCATCATTATCATACTATAATGGAAAGGAAAAGCAAAAAGCACTGGGAAGTCATCAGTCATAGAAGGCGCGCTAAATATTATAACACTCCCTACAGCTCTCAATCATTTTACACAACTCAGATATTTTTGATTCCTTGAATAGGAAATATCAGCCGTACAATTTTATCCAACAGTCATAATAATTTTGTATATTTAGTCTTACACAATATCAACATGGAAAACCCGTCACTCCGATTAAAAAAAAAAAAAAAAAAAAAAAAAAAAAAGTTTGGCCGTCTTGAAAAAATCTTAGTTAATGACCTTAAAAAATAATATTAAAAATGAAAGTATGATGTATAATGTAGCCCTCCTCCTTCACCGCATCATGGATGGGAAGCAAAGAAAAGAGAAGAACAAATTAAAATGTACCTATCATCATTGTTAGAAGTTGTTCTTGTCCACCGTCTTTATATTATTATTATAAATAGAAGTATTGTAATGCCATTTTGGCATTATGATTATTATTTTATCATTGTGTTAATAATTATTATCATTATTATTACTGTTGTCATGATTTTCAACATCATTTCATCCTGATAATAATGATGAAAATAAATACCATTATTAGTATTATCATTATTATTATTGCCATCGCCATCGCTGTTGCTATTATCACCATAAATATTTTCATGATTGACATTCTTACTCATATCTTAATTGTTACTATCACTTATTTATTATAATTACTATCAATCGCAATTATCATAATCCGAAGTAGAATTATTTTCGTCTTCGGAACCACATCCATAAATTTCATCATTGGTGTAAGAATGATCATCATCATAACTTTAAATATCATAGTTGAGTCTTAATGAACATCAAGAAAAGCGTACTGAGAAATCCTTAGTCATAATAAATAAGAACATTTACGCTCACAACTTCATGTAGGTGAAGAGTTTGAGGTCACTCAGTTATTTTCAATACCTGATTGTTGAATATTTTTAATAGCTCCTCGAAAAGAGCATAAAAAACGTGCTAGATATTTTAGCACAAAAGTTCTATCAATAAATTATCAAAGACATTCTCGAACCATCGATATCACAATTCTCAGTGCAATTAAACTACATATTAATATAATCATTATCATCTCATAATCACCATCAGCTACTTACTAACTTGACCGTTATCGCTATCATTATCATCCTCTTAATGATAACAATCGTGCTTGTAATCACTACCAAAAAATTCATCACTAATATAAGGTATTGATCATAGTTTTCAATGTACCATCATCATATTAACATATTTTATCTCTAGCATGCATCAGAATCGAAGTATCCTAGCAAACAAAACCACAAGTCCTCAGTCATAGAACGTAAGGAAAATTATTCTACTTTATGGTTTACTTACCTTTTTATGATTTATGTTGTGTTAAATTCTAAATAGTGATGTATGTCTATTCCAGTGTAATTACGATCACCAACCTGGAAAAGAGGTAGAAAGAACATTTAAAAAACATTCAATTAGAAGTATTACCAAAAGGCATCACTATAAAAGGGCACATAAAGTTATATAAACCAATACTAAAATCATGAATGACTAAATGAAAATGAAAATGTGGCAAAATTATGATAGTTGGTTAAAAAATGAAAGTATATATATATATATATATATATATATATATATATATATATATATATATATATATATATATATATATATATATATATCCTAAAGAGTAAAACGGGATTGATCACTTTTATGTGCAACCTAATGCTTTCGCCTAAACATCAGAATCAGATCACATTCCATACATGCAACCCAATCATTACGCTACTTTCCAAGTAAAACCACAAAATACAACAGCAAAATGATTTCCGCCAAGATACGAAAAAAAGATTCTCACCTCGATAAAAGAATAGAAATTAACAAATTAGAAGTCAAGCATGTATACAACCAGATAAAAAGAAAAGAAAACAAATAAAAATGAAACAAAAACAGAACTTGATTAAAAGTACCCGCGATTAATCACAAGCATTTCTCACAAGAC
>NW_020871610.1:64588-72088 GCF_003789085.1 Penaeus vannamei | reverse complement strand
AGAGAGAGAGAGAGAGAGAGAGAGAGAGAGAGAGAGAGAGAGAGAGAGAGAGAGAGAGGGGGGGGGCAGCCAGAGACACATAGAGATAATGAGAATATGAACAAAACAAAAAAACAAAACACAAAAAACAGACAAAAGAAGCATTCATTAAGCGAATTCAAAACAAGTGGGTCGCAACCGTCTAGTAAAAAAAAAATCTTGTCTCTTCTATTCGTTTATTCTCTTTCAGTCATTTATTTTACTTTAATTTACCTATCCATTCTTTATCATCATCATTATTTTTTTCATTTTCTTATTTATACTTGTCATCATTATTTTTCATTTCTTATTCATACTTGTCATCATTTTCCTTTTTTGTTTTACTTATACATCTATTTCACAAAATTCCTTCGGGGAATTCATTCATCATCATCAATATTTTCTTTTTCTTATTCATACTTATCATCATTTTCATTTTTTTTTTTTTTTTATTTATACATCTATTTTACAAAAGACCTTCGGGGAATTCATCCGCCTTCATCATCATCATTTTTCTTTTTCTTATTCATACTTATCATATTTTTTTTTTTTTTTTTTGCTTTATTTATACATCTATTTTCAAAATTCCTTCGAGGAAGTCATCCGCCTTCATCATCATTATTTTTATTTCTCTTAATATTACTTTTTTTTATTTTTTTTTTTATTTATTTTTTTTTATTATTATTATTTTTTTTTTTTGCTATTATTTATACATCTACTTTACGAAAGCTTCGGGGAATCCATCCGCCCACCGACGAATTTCTCCCACGGGATCCGAAGAACCTCTCTGATCCTCCACATTATTTCCGAGGATGACCTCCGACCCCTCCAGGTCGAGCCAGGTCCTCCTCCTACTCCTTGAAGATCCATGAACTCCCAGGCCTCATTCCCCAAATAACCCCAAACCTCCAACCCCCACTAAGCCTCTAACCCCATTCGCCACAAGCCCCCCCCCTCTCTCCACCCTCAAGGCCACTACCCCCCCCCCCCGACAGCTCCATCCCCCCACTTAGCGCCCACCATAGAGAGAGAGAGAGAGAGAGAGAGAGAGAGAGAGAGAGAGAGAGAGAGAGAGAGAGAGAGGAGAGAGAGAAAGAGAGAGAGAGAGAGAGAGAGAGAGAGAGAGAGAGAGAGAGAGAGAGAGAGAGAGAGAGGAGAGGAGGAGAGAGAGGAGAGAGAGAGAGAAGAGAGAGAGAGAGAGAGAGAGAGAGAGAGAGAGAGAGAGAGAGAGAGAGAGAGAGAGAGAGAGAGAGAGAGAGAGAGAGAGAGAGAGAGAGAGAGAGAGAGAGAGAGAGAGAGAGAAGAGAGAGAGAGAGAAGAGAGAGAGAGAGAGACAGACAGAGAGAGAGAGAGAGAGAGACAGAGAGAGAGACAGAGACAGAGACTGAGACAGACAGAGAGACCCACCGGGAGCAGCGCACAAGTCAGTAATCAAATCAGAGTCCAAGCAGGTGGGCTTCAGAAGCTGGGGGGGGAAGGGGGGGGGAGCAGGGGAGGGCACGGAGGGCAGGAGGGGGGTGGGGGGAGGCAAAGACAAGACCTCCCATACTTCGTCTCATTATATTCCGGGGCTTTGATGGTGCCCTGCGAATCTCCCCCGGGAGATTGTGATAAGAGAGGGGGAGGGGGAGGGGGAGGGCACAGGGGGCAAGGCGGGGAGGGGAGGGGCTGAGGGCAAGGCGGGGAGGGGGAGGGGCTGAGGGCCGGGGAGGGGGAGGGGGCAAGGCAGGGAGGGGAGGGCTGAGGGCAAGGCAGGGAGGGGAGGGGCTGAGGGCAAGGCGGGGAAGGGGAGGGGCTGAAGGGCAAGGCAGGGAGGGGGAGGGGCTGAGGGCAAGGCAGGGAGGGGAGGGGCTGAGGGCAAGGCAGGGAGGGAGGAGGGGGAGGGGCTGAGGGTAAGGCGGGGGGGGAGGGAGGAGGGGCTGAGGGCAAGGAGGGGGAGGGCTGTGGGCAAAGCGGGGAGGGGTGAGGGCACAGAGGCAAGGCAGGGAGGGGAGGGAACTGTGGGCAAGGCAGGGGAGGGGGAGAGGCTGAGGGCAAGGGGTGAGGGCGTTGGGGAGAAAGGGTAGGGGGCGTTGATGGCAAGGAGGAGTAAGATGAGGGGAAGGGGACGCTGAGGGCAAGCAGAGGAGGCGTTGCGGGCACGAAAGAGGGGGGGGGGCGAGTACTGATGACAAGGTGTGGTAGGGCAAGGAGGGGGCACGGAGACCAAGGAGAGGCGTCGAGGGCAAGAACAGGACACAATAAGAGCAAGAATAAAAAAGAATTCATGGAGTAAAGGAATAATGAAGAGGAGGGGATGAGGGCATGCATGGTGGGGGGGGGTATTGAGGGCAAAGGTAGGGGGGGGATGATAATGAGAGGAAAAAGGGTATAAGGAAAAGGAGAGAGAGCACGAGGGAGAAGAGTAATGAGGATAATGAGGTCGAAGCGAAGCTGATTATGGCGAAGAAGCCCATGAGGCGGGGAAGAATAAAAAGGAAGAATGTGAACTAAATTAGGAAGAAAAAGCAGGAGGAGGAGGAAGAAAAAAATGAAGAGGAGGTAGGAGAAGAAGAAGGTAAAGGAGAAGGAAAGGAAGGTAGGAGAAGGAGAAGATGATAATGGAGAAGGAAAAGAAGAAGAAAGCAGAAGAAGAAGAGGGGGAGAACGAGGAGAGGGAAGAGCATAAAAAATAAATAATTAGGAAAATTTTAAGAATAAGGAATCGGGGAAACGGGAATTGGAAAAGAAAAAGTAGAAGACGGGCTTCAAGAAGAACAACATTACATAAACAAACATCAGAGATCAGCACACACAACGCAGGGTAATACTTGTGCCTTCAATCCCTCGCGCAAAATATTCCCAAAGACATCCTATCGCATACCAAGAAGGATAAATATAATGTATAATAGTAATAATATATAATAATTTCAATAACTCAATTAATTCCATTTGTTACAAGGGCTATTCTTACGTTTGGTGTGACAGGTTGTCCGTTTGCCTCTAAGTCACCCCCCCTGTGTGCTGGGAATGACCGGGGTTAACATGTGGGAATTGAAGGCAGGTCAGCAGGATAGCTATAGACGAATTAACTTATTAACGAATTAGAATTAACTGAGTTATTGATTATTATTATATATCATTTTTTATCATTCTTGGCATACGATAGGATGAGCATATCTTTGCTTTGCCATTGCACTGCCCACCACACCGAAAATGAACAGAAAAGACCACGTAAGCTTCCGAAGGTCTGCCCCACCTCCCTCTACCCTCCCTCTCTGCCCTCTATCCCCCTACATATCCTTACTCCACTCCCCTCCCCACACCCCCTCTCTCCCCCCCACATACCCCTTACTATTCCTCCACCCTGCCCCACACCCCACCACCTCTCCTCTCCACATACCCCATCCTAACCCCTCCCCCCCCCCTACCCTCCCTCTCTCCCCTCTATCCCCCCCCCATACCCCCTCCACCCCACACCCCTCACCTCTCCACATACCCCTCCAAGGATAAGATACAGAACAGGAGGACGCAGGACTCCCGCAGGACTCCGTAAGTTGGATTAGGCTACGTAGTCCGCTGGAATTAACCTGTGGGCCTCCCTTTCACCCCCCCCCCACTCCCTCGCCCCTTTGCCTCCCAGAGCGTTGAGGATCTTTGTAAGCACACGAGGAATGCCTTTTGAATAAGACTATGGAGGAGCTATTGTTTCCGGGGAATAAGGGTGATTCGTTGCCTTTCTGAGGGGTGTTGGGCTTCCTGATGTTGTTGTTTGTGGTGTAGTGGTGGTGGTGATGATTGGTGTGATGATAGTGGTGGTGGTGGTGGTGATGATGATGATGGTGGTGATAATGATGATGTGGTGTGGTGGTGGTGGTGGTGTGGTGGTGATGATGGTGATGGTGATGATGATGATGGTGGTGGTGGGTGATGATGTGATGATGATAGTGATGATGATGGTGGTGGTAGTGGTGATGACGTTGAATCACAATGCAATCTGTGAGCTTCTGTGGATACACCGATGTCATTATCATATCTCTGCGGGGAATCGGGGAATTTGATACATCTTCCTGACCTCAACACTCAGCCTCTTCCACCAGCCTTAACCTCCGCCTCTCTTGCCTTAAACCTTATAACCGGGGGACCTTAACCCTCCCCTCCTCCTCCCTCTGCCCCATAACCTCTACCCCCACCCCACCCCCCCCACCGCCACCCTTACCTATAAATAACCCCCTTGTGCTTTCCCAGGTAATGCTGAGGAGACAGACAGACAAACAACCTTTCTTGGTTTACAGGCATAAGCTACGTACCCCCTTTTCCCTCTTTTTTAAAAATCCTTCTCCCTTTCTTTCTCCGGTTTACAGACTCCTTCCCTCCCTCCTTCCCCCTCCCCCTCCTACCGCTGCTAATGGAACGGCCCTTTTTTTCTTCATCCACTCACCCCTTCTTACCTCTGCTATGGAGGATCCACCACCTCCCCTTTCCCTTTTTACCTCCTCCCCCAGCACCCCCCCCCCTCTCCCCTTCTTCCTCTGCTATGGAGTCTCCTTCTCCATCTCCTTCTCCTCTCTTTCCCCCTCCTCCCTCTTCTCACCTGTGCTATTGAGGCTTCCTTCCCTCCTCATTCCCTCCTCCCTGTCTCTCCTCTTGCCCCCTCTCCTTTTCCTATGGAATCTCCGTCTCTCCCTCCCTCCCCCTATCCTTCTTCGCCTCTCTTTTCCCTCCTCCCTCTTCTCACCTGTGCTATTGAGGCTTTCTTTTCCCTCCTCCCTGCCTCCTCTCCTCTTCCTATGGAATCTCCTCCTCCCTCTCACCAACCCCCATATCCCCTCCCCCCTCACCCCTATCCCCTCTCCCCCTATCCCCTCCCCTCACCCCTCCCCTCCCTCTCCTAACTCACCCATCTCCCCTTCCCCCTCCACCTATCCCTCTCCCCCCCCTCCCCCTCCCCCTCTCCACATGCGGTCTCGTGAGTAATCCTCGCACTCTCCTTCCAGTACTGGGATAATCCCCCGGATAACCCTGGGATGGTCGACCGGATAAATACTGGATTATGTAAATGGTCCTTTTTCTACACTTCTCTTATCTTCCTCTGTTCCTGTCCCTCTCTTTCCTTCTCTCTGTTTTGCGTTCTTTCTGAGTCTTGCTCTCTCTCTATCTCTGTCTGCCTGTCTCTCTCTCTCTTTTATCTTTTCCATATCTCTTTCTATTCTTCTATCACTGGCTCTCTTATTTCCCACGCCTCTGATCTATCTCTGATCTTACACACACACATCACACACACACACACACACACACACACACACACACACACACACACACACACCACACACACACACACACACACACACACACACACACCGCCGCCGCATACACACGCATACACACACATACACCACACACACAACAACACACACACATTCTCTACCATCTATCATATAATAAAAAATAGAAAATACATATAAAAACCCTAACTGATAACACACAACTAAAAAATAGGCAATAACTAGAAAAAAAAAACATACAATAAGATAACAAGCTCTTAGGAGATTGTAATAAGCGAATAAGCAATAAAGACGAAGTGGGACTCTTAGGGAGATTGTAATAGGCGAATAAGCAACAAAGACGAAGTGGGACTCATGTAATCAGCATAGTTGAAATGTAAATCCAGCCGGGGAGAGTGGATTACGCCGGAATGATGGAATCGGATTAATTCCCACAGCGAAGAACACGGGCGGCCGGGCTGGATGGCGTCCCTGTGGGCTCTCGCTCGCTCTCTGTCTTTCTGTCTTCTCTCTCAATTTCTGTATCTGTCTCTCTCTGTTCCTCACACTCTTCTCATCTCTCTCTCTCTCACACATCACACACACACACACAGCACACACCACACACACACACATACATATATATATATATAATTATATATATATAGTATATATATATATATACAACAACATTATACACACACACATATATATAACACACACACATATATATACATACAGACACACACATACATATATACAACACACACACATATACCACACACACACACACACCACACACACACACACAACACACACACACAATACACATAACACACACACACACACACCACACACACACCACACACACACACACACACACACACACACACACACCTTCCGCCAACAACCCCTGAGACCGGTAGATTTCTTCGGCAAATATCCCGTTCGTTTCAAGCTCGTCTGCGGGTAAACAAACAGCTTCCCGCGGCAGACAAGGCGGTATCTGAACCACGCGAAGCACCGCTGACGGAAGCCGGCGGGAGGAACGTAAATATCGTAAAAGAATATATACATGTGTACTTGGGAACATTCATATGCATGAGAGGAAGAATATGTATGTAAAAAACGTATATATATGAATAGACGTGTGTGTTGGTACAAAATAATATGGAAATACACACACAATGTATGCATGTATATGTGTATGTTTTCCTCTCTCTCTCTCTCTCTCTCTCTCTCTCTCTCTCTCTCTCTCTCTCTCTCTCTCTCTCTCTCTCTCTCTCTCTCTCTCTCTCTCTCTCTCTCTCTAATTTCTTAATTCGAAGCAACACCACTCTTCCCCTTCCCACTGTCACCTCTACTACCTCCTTATTCTTATTATTCTCCTACTCTTCCTCCTCTTCCTCCTCTCTCTTCCCCTCCACCTCTCCTCCACATCCTCCCCCCATAATATCCTTTACGACTGAGCACTTAGCTTCTGTCCTCATAATTCGTATCCCATTTTTTGACTTCTCCTTTTCCCCCTCATTTTTTGCCTCTCCTTGGAAAAACAAAGTTATCGAGAGGGAGGAGGGAGGGAGGAGGGGAGAGGGGGGGTCACAGGCAATCGGGAGAGGAGGGGAGGGAGGGGGGGGTCGAGTCAGGCATCTTCAGAACTTTTAGTCGCACAAGTTTTCCTTGTTCGAACTATCTATCATCCTAATTTAAACATTGCAAGTTGTAGTACAACTTTTTTTTTTTTTTTTTTTTTTTGGGGGGGGCAATCTATTTTTTTTCTGTCGACTTTTTTTCTCTAGTCAATTTTCGAAATGTATATATATATATATATATATGTGTGTGTGTGTGTGGTGTGTGTGTGTGTGTGTGTGTGTGTGTGTGTGTGTGTGTGTGTGTGTGTGTGTGTGTGTGTGTGTGTGTGTGTGTGTGTGTGTGTGTGTGTGCGTGCGCGTGCGTGTGTCAAATAATTGTCAAAATTCACTGGCTTTCACTTCTGTTATTTCACCTCAGCGACTTAAAACGAATAATGATATCTTTTTCTTTATAGCATTCTTTGTTCCAAGAAAATCTATATCGATTTCTCCACTCTATTATTAGTACCATTACTTTAAGAATCACAACTTCTACTACTACTACTACTACTAACTCTACTGAATCATTTTTATTCCTGTAGCTACTACTAGTTACTATCACAACAACTGCGGCTACTACTAGTTACTATTACAACACCAACAGCAAC
>NW_020871610.1:54588-59588 GCF_003789085.1 Penaeus vannamei | reverse complement strand
GGGAAAAAGAGAGAAGAGAGAGGACGAAGGAGAGAGAAGAGAGAGAGAGAGGAGAGAGAGAGAGAGGAAAGAGAGAGAGAGAAGAGATGAGAGAGGAGAAGGGAAGCCTGAGAGGAGGAGAAAGCTGACTTCGTGTGACGAAGCGCCAGAGTGCGGAGAAAGCCCGATGGGGATCGGCGCGCCGATACAGGAGGGGAGAGAACGTAGCGAGAAGAGGGAGAGACTGGGAAGAAGAGAATGAGAGTGGAGAGAGGACAGGAGATAGAGAGGGAGAGAGAAGGTGGAGAGAGAGAGAGATCGAGAAATGGGAGAACTGACGATGAGAAGTAGAGGAGAGAGAGAGGAGAAAGAGGGAGGGGAGGAGGAAGAAGAGAGAGGGAGAAGAGAGAAAGAGAAAGAGGAAAGAAGAGGAGAGAAAAGAGATGGAGAGAGAGGAGAGGGAGACGAGAGGAGAGAGAGAGGAGAGAGGAGAGGGGGGGGGGGAGAGGAGGAGGAGCAGGAGAGGAGGAGGAGAGAGAGACGAGAGAGAAGAGAAGACAGACAGAGAGAGAGAGACATGACATGAGGACGAGAGAGACGGGACCAGACGAGAAGGAAAGAAGAGAGAAAGAGGATAGAAAAAAAAGGGGAGGGAGGAGAAGAAGGAGATGAGATGAGAGAGAGAGAGAGAGAGAGAGAGAGAGAGAGAGGATGAGAGAGAGGAGAAGAGAGGGAGGAGGACCAGACAAAAAGAGAAAGACAGACAAAGGCAGCGAGAAGGAAATGGAGAGAAGAGAAGAAGAAGAAAAAAGAAATCAGCCCTAATAGAGAGACAGAACGGAGACGGAGAGGGAGATGTGTGCGTATAGGCATTAGAAGTGTAGGCAGCTGTGACGAATCGAACCAGTATGTGGGGCATAATGCACAGCGTGGCCCGTATGGAGGAGACAGGCAGGTGTTACCTGTGCTAAATAAACTAACACAAAATTACTTGAACTAGATCACACAAAAAAAACTAACTATCATCATGGTAAGAATGAGGTTTGGCGCAGATTGCGAAAAAAGAGACAAAAAGAGGGACTAGTTCTACATTTTTTCTCGCCTTGTGATACTCGCATGCTGTATAAGTGTTGGGTCATTTCAGGTGTCCGGGCGTCAGAACACCTGCGTAGGTATATAGGGGGAGTCTATGTAGAGTAATAGGAGTCATGTTATGATTCTCTCTCTCCCTCACTCTGTTCACTTCTCTCTCTCCTCTTCTTCTCTCTTCTCCTTCGTCTTCTCTCTCTCTCATCCTCTCTCTCTCTCTCTCTCTCTCTTCTCTCCTCTCTCCTCTCTCTCTCTCTCTCTCCCTCTCTCTCTCTCTCTCTCTCTCCTCTCTCTCTCTCTCTCCTCTCTCCTCTCTTCCTCCCTCTCTCTCTCTCTTCCTCTCCTCTCTCTCTCTCATCCCCCTCTCCTCTCTTCTCCCTCCCTCCTCTCTCTTCCTCCCTCTCTCTCTTTTTCCTCCCTCTCCTCTCTCTTCTCCCTCTCTCTCTCTCTTCTTCTCCTCTCTCTCTCTTCCTCCCTCTCTCTCTCTCTTCCTCCCTCTCTCTCTCTCTTCCTCCCTCTCTCTCTCTCTCTCCCTCTCTCTTCTCTCTCCTCTCTCTCTCTCTTCCTCCCTCTCTCTCTTTTTCCTCCTCTCTCTCTCTCCCTCCTCTTCCTCTCTCACTCTCTCCCTCCCTCTCTCACTCTCTCTCCCTCTCCTCACTCTCTCCCCTCCCTCTCTCTCTTTCCCTTTCTCTTCTTCTCTCTATTCAACCCCCTTCTCCCTCTCTCCCTCCCTCCCTCTCTTGACATATGGTCCCTTAACTTCACACCAAAACATTCCAGCGCCTCCCCTTGTCTTCTTAAATACTTCTTCCCTTCTTTCTCTCTCCTCCTTCCCTCTTCCCCCTCCTACCTTTCCCATAGACTAAGGGGGGGAGGGGGGTCAAGTGCACAGCCTGAGTGTATCTTAGGGACGCACCCTACTTCAGGACCAAAGATTTCGGGGGGAGAGGTGCTGTTGGGGGGGAGGGGGTATAGAGGGGAGATAGGGGGTTTGGGGGGGCATTCGGGGAAGGGAGGTGGGGAGATAGAGGGGGAATTTGGGGGGTTTAAAGGAGGGGGGAGAAGGGAGGGTGACAAATGCGGGGACTAGATGTACCAGTCTTTCTTTCCCCCACTTTTTTTTTCTTTCTTTCTTTGTCTCCATTCTGCCTGTTTATTCTCTCTCTCTCTCTCTCTCTCTCCTCTCTCTCTCTCTCTCTCTCTCTCTCTCTCTCTCCTCTCTCTCCTCTTCTCTTCTCTCTCTCTCTCTCCTCTCCCTCTCCCTCTCGTCTCCATATTCCTAATCCTCTTACAAACCCAAACACACACAAAAAAATCCGAAACTCAACGCAAGACGAAACACAAAGGAAAAGACCATCGCAAAAAAGAGAAAATCTAAGAAAAAAACAAAAAAAAAGCCCAATTACTAGCTTTCCACTCTCCGCGCCCATCCCGGACCCTCTCTCTGCGGGCGTGAGGAGGGGAAAGGAGGGCGGTATCGTGGGCGTGAGGCGCTGGAGGAAGGATGGCGGGCGTTTAGGGGTGAAATCACAGAAGGTGGGCTGTCGCTGTGGGCGCGTGGGCGGGCAGCAAAGATGTCTTACCAGAAGGTGTGGGTGAGGGAGGGGGGGGAAGGGCGGGAACTGGGGGAGGGGGGGTCGCGAAGGGGGAGGGGGGTTGTGTGGGTGCTTAGAAGGTTTGAGGTGGGGAGTGGGGAATGGGGGGGTGGAAGGGATCTCTTAGGTATGGCTTTGTGCTTTGAATAGGGGTAGTAGGGCTTTGGGGGAGGTAGGGGGGGTGGTAGGGGCTTTGGAGGGTAGTAGGGGGGGGTAGGGCTTGGAAGGATAGGTGGGGGTGGGGAGGGGCTTTGAAGGGATAGGTAGGGAGGGTTAGGGCTTTGGAAGGGATAGGGGGCTTTCCAGTGGCTTTTGAAGCAGGACTTGTAGGCTGAATGGTTGTTAGCTAAGAAGTTGGGGGACAGGGAGGAGAGAGAGAGATGGAAGGGAGGGAAGGGAGGGAGAGGGGGAAGAAGGAGGGATAGAGGGAAGCGAAGGGGGGGGAGGAAGGGAAGGGGGGGGAAGGGAATGAGAGGAGGAGCGAAAGAGAAAGCGGAGGAGGGAGGGGGAAGGGGAGGAAGGAGGATGAGAGGAGGGGAAGGGGACGGTCCAGGGGGGGGCATTTAGCAAGGGGAAAGGGAGGAGAGGGAGGAGGGAGAGAGAGTGGAAGGGGCGGAGGGGAGAGGCGAGAGGAGGAAGAGGGGAGAAGAGAGAGGAGGGAAGGGAGGGAGGGAGAGGGAAGAGGACGGGAGAGAGGAGAGGAGAGGCAGCGGGGGGGAAGATTCCTAGGTTAGGAGTAGGGAAGGGCATTCGGAACGTGGGGATGGGGGGGTTGGGGGCCAGGAGGGGAAGGTGCTGCCCAGCCCTGATGATGTCGTCCTCCGCCCTGAGAGTCGTACTATCATTGTAGTGTTTTTTTCCCCTCTCTCTTCGCCTCCCTCTCCTTCTCTTCTCTCTTCTCGCTTTTCTCTCTCTCTCTCTCTCTCTCTCTTCTCTCTCTCTCTTCTCTCTCTCTTCTCTCTCTCTCTCTCTCTCTCTCTTCTCTCTCTCTCTCTCGTGTGTGGACCTTCGGTTATTTGAGTCAAGTGATGATGTTGGGAGACATTTTTTTTTCATCTCTCTCCTTTCGTATCTTTCTCTCCTTCCCTTCTCTCCTTGTCCTCTTCTTTTGTCCCTTTCCCTTCTTTTTCCTTCTGGGTGATGTATGGTACATTTTTTTTGTTTTGTATCGTTTCCTCTCTTTCTCTCTCGTCTCTTTCTGTTCTTTCCTTTCTTCTTCTTTTGGTCTCTTCTACTCTCTCTTCTCTATTCCCCTCTTCTTGCTTTGGGTCTATCTCTCATCTCTCTTTATTCCTTTCTTTCTTTCTTTCTCTTCTTCTCTTTCCCTTCATCTTTCCCTCTCTCTTTCCTCTCTCTCTCTCTCTCTCTCTCTCTCGTCTCTCTTCTCTCTCTTCTCTCTCTCTCTTCTTCTCTCCTCACTCACTCTTCTCCCATCACTCTCCCACTCACTCTCACCACTCTCCCATCACTCTCCATCACTCAACTCATCACTCACTCCACTCACTCATCCCTCTCACTCTTTCACTCACTCTCACTCTTCCTTCTCCCACTCACTCACTCCTCATAACTCACTCATCACTCTCTCACTCCTCCCTCACTCATTCCTCACTCACTCACTCACTCACTCACTCATTCCATCACTCACACTCACTATCATTCCTCCTCATCATCACTCACTACTTCACTTCACTACCCTAATGATCAATATGTTATCTTGTGTGCATTGCTTATCATGACAATTGGTCGCCATTGTTGTGAGTATTGTATTTCAAGTGTTTATGAGGAGATGAGTCAAAAATTTTTTAATGATCATGGTGATATGGAGGTGGAGTGTTTGTGTGGTGTGTGTGTGTGGTGTTGGTGGTGTGCTGGTTGGTGCTGGTGGTGGTTGATGTGATGGTTGTGTCGGTGATGCATGTGATGATGATGATGATGGTGTGTGATGATTGATGTGATGTGGTGGTGTTGTGTATGGTATGTGTATATAATGATAACTATGATTAATGATATGTATGATATGATATTATGATAAATGGCTAATCTAGCTGTAATAGCAGGCGTTGTCTTTACTAACGAATTAACAGGTGGTAACAAAACAGCGCAAGAAAAAAACAAACAAACGGTCGATGTTTGGACGGTAACTACGTTTATCATTCATTTTTTTTTTCACTTTATGTTGTCAGATATCTAAAAGAAAAAGAGGAAGGGATACACAGAATGGATTAGTAGAATGGTAAGGAAATAAAAAAAATGTAGTACAAGTCCATCGTAGTTAAGCTGACGACGGGTGGGGTGGTGGTTGGGTGGGTAGGTGGGGTCCGAGCGGAGTGGGGGAGT
>NW_020871610.1:45000-54488 GCF_003789085.1 Penaeus vannamei | reverse complement strand
CCCTCTTCTCCCTACCCTTCTCTCTCATCCTCTTGCTCCCTAACCCTTTCCTTCTCTCATCCTCTTCTGGCCTCTTCTCCCCTCCCTCGCTCCTTCTTCTCCCTTCTACCTTCTCTTCCTCCCTCTTCTCTCTCCTACCTCTCCCTCCTCTCTTCCATCGCCTTCCTCCCTCTCTCTCTTCCTCTCCTTCATCTTCCTCTCTTTGCCTCTCCTCCATTCCCTCTTCTTCTCCTCTCCTCCATCTCCCTCTCTTCTCCTCTCCTCCATCTCTCTCTCCCCTCTCTCCTCCATCACACTTCTTCCCCTCCTCTCCTCTCCTCCATCTCCTCTCCCTCCTTCCTCATCACTACTTCTTCCCTCTCCCCTACCCTCCTCCATCTCCCTCTCCCTCCTCCATCCCTCCCTCCCCATCCCCCACCAGCTAACCTTCACGCCAACCTGGTCAGGGTTACAGTTTCCCTTTTCATGATCACCGCGGACCATCTCGGCCTCCCCCCCCCCCTACCTCCCCTCCCCCACCTCCAACCTACCAACCTGCCCCCCCACCTTCACACCTACCCCAACTCCCCCCCACCTCCCCCTACCTCTCTCCCCCACCTCCCCCCTACCTTACACTTCCTCTCCTCCCTACCCACCCCTTTCCCCCACTACCTAACTCCCTCATTTCCCTCCCCCATTTCCCCTCCCCCACCTCCCCCCACTCCCCTCCCCTCCACCGTCTCAGTGCGCTACAATGGCCAGTGATACGTCACTGCCGCTCGACCGCAATCCGCCACCGATGTGTATGTATAAACGGCAGCATCTATCTGTCTATCTATCTGTCTATCTGTCTATCTATCTGTCAATCTATCTGTCTGTCTAATCTGTCTGTCTGTCTGTCCTATCTATCTGTCGGTATCTATTCTGTCTATCTATCTATCTGTCTGTCTGTCTTGTCAATCTGTCAATCAATCTATCTAATCTATCTATCTTGTCTGTTGTCCTATCTGTCTGGTCTGTCTGTCCTGTCTGTCTATCTATCACTCAATAAATCTGTGTATCTATCAATTAATGTATATATATTCATCTATCTATTTGCATCTATCTATCGATTTATAGAGTGAGGGAAGGAGGGAGGAAGCGGTAGGGTGGATGGAGAGAGAGAGAGAGAGAGAAGAAGAAAGGTGAAATGAGAAGGAGATGAGAGAGAGAGAGAGAGAAGATGAGAGAGAGAGAGAGAGAGAGAGAGAGAGAGAGAGAGGAGAGAGAGAGAGGAGAGAGAGAGAGTAGAGAAGAGAGAGAGAGAAAAAGAAAGAAAGAGAAAGACAGAAAGAGAGATTAAAGTATAAAGAGATGAACAGCCCCAACATTCATCCTCCCCTTGTCCTCTTTTCCTCTCTCCCCCATCACCACTAATCCTCTTCTCCATTCCATCACCTTCTTCCCATTTCATCCCCTCCCCCCCCTCCCGTTTATTTCCAAACTTCCCCTTTCCTCTCTCCTCTCATTCTCCCCCCCCACCCCTATTATTTCCTTCCTCTCTTCCTCCGTATTCTTCTCCACCTTCCCTCCTCCACGTGTCTTTCCACCCCCTTAGCAACTTCGCCGCTGCAAAGGTGATCACACTTTGGGGGCGGAGATTTCAATGCCGCCCACGTAGCGATCTCGAGCCGGAGATAAGAGCCATTTTTCCTTTCACCACCGCCCCCCCCTCCCCACCCTCCCACTCCCTCCACACCCCCCCCCCTTCGCAACCTTCGGACTACAGGCGACCGTCGCTAAATATTGATCTCTCTCCACCCCAACCTCCCCTCCCCCCCCAATCCTCCCCCAACATCTCCCCACCACATCCCCTCCCCAACCCCACCCCCCACACCCCCTCCTCACACCCACACCGCCTCTCCCACCCCCAAAGCCCCCATACACCCCCTCCCTCCCCCACCACACACCCTCCCCACACACACCTCACACTCCCACCACATCCCCTCCCCACCCCCCACCCCCTCCCCACCCCCACCACACCTCCCACACTCCCACCACACCCCTCTCCCACCCCTTCCCACCCACACCCCACAGACCCTCCCTTCCCCCACACCCCACACACCCCTCCATTCCCCCCACACCCCCACCACCACACACACACCCTCCCCACCACACCCTCTCCCACTCCCATCACACCCCCTCCCCACACCCTCTCCCCACTTCCCCACACCCCTACACACCCCCTCCCCACTTTCCCCACACCCCTACCACCCCCCTCCCCACCCCACACCCCCCTCCCACCCACACCGCCGCGGACTTTAAATTGCCGAGAACAGCTGCGGCGGTTTCAGCGGTGTCCAGCTGGAATGAGAATGGACGCGGTTCTGGCCTTCAGCTTCCTTGGCTGGCTCTCTGATGTGGCTACACTTTCGGTTGTCTTTCTGTCTCTGTCTGTCGTTCTCTCTCTCTCTCTCTCTCTCACCAGCTCTCTCTTTCTCTTTCTCTTCTCTCTCTTCACCAGTTCTCTCTTTCACCATTATAATTATTATTGTCATCATCATCAATCATCATTACTATTATTATTATTGCGAGTCTTCTCCATTTCTTACGCTCTTCTCTTCTGTTTCTCTTCTACTCCTACTCCTTCGCTTCCTTCAATCTTTACTTCTTCAAATTTCCCTCTTGCACTAATAACCCAACTTTCCTCTCCTCCTCTTATCCTCCTTTCCTCCTCTTCTCTCCTGTTATCCTCCTTTCCCCTCTCCTCTCTCTGTTCCTCCTCTCCTCCTCCTTCTCTCTTCTCCTCCTCTCCACCTTTCCTCCTCTCCTCGCTAAATATACGCCCACGTATATTTACGTAACCCAGAGCACAGGATGCGTGTTTGATAAGCTCGCGATAATCCAGTTCAATCCGGTGAGGGGAGGGGGGGGGGTGGAGGCGGGGGGGAGTGGAGGGGGGGATAGGGAAGTGGAGCAGGAAGAAAGGGGGGGGGGGAGGCGAAGGCAACTCGGGTAAGATGGAGGGAGGAGGGAGGGAGGGAGGGAGGGAGGGAGGGAGGGAGGGAGGGAGGAGGAAGGAAGGAAGGAAGGAAGGAAAGGAAGGAAGGAAGGAAGGAAGGAAAGGGAGTGAGTTGGACTGGGGGAGGGGAGACAAAGGGAGCTGGTGTAGGGGGGTGGAGGGGAGGGGAGATAAGGGAAAGTGCCAGTGTGAAAAGGAAAGAGCTTCGACGCGCACCCCCCTTCCTCCCTTCCCCTCCCCACCCACCCCGATCTCCCCACGCCCATCTCGTCCCGGCGACAACGCGTGCCCCCCATCTTGTCACCCGCCACGCCCATCGCCGTGCCGTTGCCGCTGCCACCAGGACGCCCATCCATCTCGCCGGGAAACGCCCACCTAACGGGAATGAGGGCGGCCTCCTTACCCGCTTATAAGGTGGCCGGACTAGCGAGGGCGTTCTCGGACCTTAAATGGACGCCCCCTTTCCCTTCTGCCTTCCCGGCCGCCCAGCATCTTCCCTGTCGCTGTCTCTTTGTCTGTCTATAATGTTGCCGTTTTCTCTGTCTGTCTGTCTCTTTGTCTGTCTATGATGCTGTTCCTCTCTCTGTCTGTCTTAAAAACTGTCTGTCGCTGGCTCTTTGTCTGTCTATGATGCTGTTCTCTCTCTGTCTGTCTTAAAATCTGTCTGTCGCTGCTCTTTGTCTGTCTATGATGCTGTTAATGACTGTCTGTCTCTTTGTCTGTCTATGATGCTGTTGCTATCTCTGTCTGTGTCTTTTAATCTCTGTCTCTATCTCTTCGCTGCTTCTGTTTGTGTCTTTTAATCTATCTTTTTAATTTAATCTTTTTAATCGCTGTCTCTTTATCTCTGTCTCTGTTGTTGTTGATAATTCTTGTCTGTTACTGTCTCTCTCTTTATCACAGTTTCACTCTCAGCCTTACACTCCCGCTCCCTTTCCTTCTCCTTCTCCTATTACCTTTTCACTTTCTCTTTCTTTTCCTCCTTCCCTTTTCCCCCTCCCTTTCCCATTCCCCTTCACTTTCCCTTTCCCTCATCTTTCCGTTTCAATTTCTCTTTCCTTCATTCTATTCCTCTCCCTCTCCTCTCCTCTTCCTCCTCTTCTCCTCTCCTCCTCTTTCCCCTTCTTCTTTCTCTCTTCTCCACCACCTCGTCTCCCTCTTCCCCTTCAGCGCACATTTCCAAGAGCGGTGGTCACGTGACCTTAGCAAGAAGAATCGAGAACCATAATCAAGGACGAGGAGGAAGGGGGAGGAGGAAGAGGGGAGGAGAGGAAGAGGGGGAGGAGGGGAGGACGGGGAGGAGGAAGAGGGAGAGGAAAGGGAAGCAAAAGAGGAAGAGGGAAGGAGAGAGGGGAAAGGAAAGCAGAAGAAGAAGAGGGAAGGGGAGAGGAGAAAGGAGAGGGAAGAGAGAGGAGAAAGGGGGAAGGGGAGAGGGGGGGAAGGGAGGGAGAGGAGCAAGGGGTGAGGGGAAAGGGGATGGGGGGGAGGAGAGCGGGAGGTGGTAGTTCGAGTCTTTGTTCGAAACTGTTTCCGTGGCTGGGCGCAAACAAGTACCTTTTGTTTTGCTTTTGTTTACTTAAATGCCAAATCTCCTCCGGCTAGTATCTGCCCCAATGTCAGCTGCAAAGGCTGCAATGGATGTAACAAAGGATACTTATATACTTGGGCGGATATATACGTTCAGATACACACACACACACACACACACACACACACACACACACACACACACACACACACAACGCACACACACAACTATGTTACACGCATAACATACGTCATAACGTACACATTCACACACTCTCGCTCATTCACTCACTCGCTCACTCACACACTCACTCACTCACTCACTCTCACTCACTCACTCACTCACTCTCCACTCTCACTCACTACACGCACACACACACACACACACACACACACACACACACACACACACACACACACACACCACACACACACACACACACACAACACACCACACTCACACACACCACTCACTTCACTCTCATTCACTCACTCACTCACTCACTCACTCACTCTCTCCTCTCTCTCTCTCCCCCCTCACACACATACCCCCCCACCCCACACACACTCACTCACTCACCGAATAACGGCCAGACGACCAGAGCGAGAGAGAGAGAAAAAACGAAACTTCTTACACGAATAATATATAAACCAGTAAAGGAAAAAACGTGACCCATTTCCCTCGATGTGGAAATGAGAAAATGAGAAAAGATGAAACCTCCGGGATCTCTAGCAAAGGAAAATCTAGAACAAAAAAAAAAAAAAAAAAAAAAACGAAAGAGAAGAAGAAGAAGACGAGGAAGAACGAAGAAGAAAGAGAAAGGAGAAGAAGAAGAAGAAGAAAGAAAAAAAAAACACGTTGCTGTAGACGTAATCTCTCGTAACATACTCGTTTCAGGCCTCATCCATCAACCCAAAAATAAGTCTTATTCTTCTTATAAAAAATCAAAGACGAAAAGATTTATAATAATAATTTAATTTAAAATTTAAAATAAAATAAAAGAGAGGGAGGGGGGAGGGAGGGAGAGGGAGGGAGGAGAGGAGAAAGAGAAAGAGAAAGAGAAAGAAAAAAAAAAAAAAAAAAAAAAAGAAAAGAAAGAGAAGAAAGGAAGGAAGGAAGGGAGGAGGAGAGATAGAGAGAGAGAGATTAAGAGAGAAAAAAAGAAGAAGCGAGAGCGAAGAAGAGAGAGAGAGAAAGACAGAGCTTAGCTTCTCTCGTCCTCCTTATTTTTTATTTCTTTTATTATTATTATTAATTCTTAGCCTTCGTTTTTCTTTTCTTTTCAATTTCTTACGTCTTTTTTCACTCATTCTTCATTTTTCCTTCTCCTTTTTGTTTCTTTTACTTCCTCTTCTCCTTCTTTTTCATTTCTTTCATCTTTTTCTTCCTTTTCCTAATTTTCCTTATTCCCTTCTCTTCTTCCTCCTTTTCTAATCACTTCTTCACCCTTTCTCCTTCCTCTTATTCTCCTCCTCCTCCATCTTTCCCCTTTCGTCCGCTCTACACACTCCAAAGATAACGGTCGAAAACTCTCTGATCTCGAGAGACGAAGAAGAGAAAGAGAACGAGAAAGCGAAGTAGGGAGAAAGAAAAAAAAGAAAAGATAGAGAAGGAGAAGAAGAAGGGGAAGGAGTAGAAGAAGAAGAAGAAGAAGAAGGGGAAGGAGTAGAAGAAGAAGAAGAAGAAGGAGAAAAATAATAATAATAATAATAAGAAGAAGAAGGAAGAAGGAGGAGGAGAAGGAAGAGGAGAAGGAGAAGGAGAAGGAAGAAGAGGAGGAGAAGAACGAGATATGGAGAAGTAAATGGGAGAGAATGAACAGGAGAAAGAGAAGGAAAGGGAAACGAAAAAGGGATGGGAGAAGATAAGAAATGAAAATAACGAAAACGAGAAGAAGACGAAGAAGAAGAAGAAATAAAAGAAAGCAACTGAGAGGCAGGAGAAAAAAAAAGAATAACGAAAAGGGAAAAAAAAGAAATGAAAAAAGAAACAAAAAATAAAAACAAAAAAACAAAAAACAAAAAACGAGAAGACGACCACGAGAGAGAAAAGGCATCCTTCTATTTTTAACCCACGTGACGCCCCCCCGAGGCCGAGCGTGACACCGCCAAGGGAGCCAAGGTCGTGATGGCACTGTCTGGCACGGCGCTGGGGTCACGGGCGGGCTGGAAATTCTAGGCACATGGGAAAGATTAGGATGGCGGATAGGATAATGGGTAGGATAGGGATATGGTTAGATAATGGAGGAGGAGGTATGGTAGGATGGGGTAGGGATAAGGATTGGATAATGGTAGGATAGATAAGAGGATAGGATGGGATAGATGGATAATGGATAGGATGGGATAGGATGGTTGGATAATGGTAGGATGCCGATAGGATAGGGATAGGATAGTAGGACGCCGATACGTTAGATATTTCAAAGTCAAATACCAACAAAATAACCGCTTTTGTATAAGCCTAAACACACTCCACAAAATGCTATTCAATTCAGATGTCTTACTTCTAAACAATGGACCTTCCTTCGAGATGCAAAAAAATATGAAAGAGAGAGAGAGAAACTTCTTTACATTCAGAAAAAAAAATATATATATAAAAGAAAGAAAGAAAAGAAAGAAAAAAATAATATAATATATATATAATGTATATATTATATATATATATATATATATATATATATATATATATATATATATATATATAAGAGATAGAAAGAACTCATTTTTTCATTCAGAAAAAAATAAAAATATATAAATATAAGAGATAGAAAGAAATTTTTATTCAGAAAAAAAAGAAAAAAAGTATATAAAAGAGAAAGAACTTATTCAAAAAAAAAAAACAATATATAAATGAGACAAAACAAACTCCCATTTCAATTTCAGAAAAAAAGAAAAAAACAACAACACATAAAAGTGATAAAAAGATACTCATTTTATCTTCACATAAAAAAAACAAAAAAACAAAAAAAAAAACATAACGTACTTTCCCTTACCGAGTCCGTGATCTCAAGCAACATATGCCCGGTGAAAGGCACGCTGTCCCTGCCACCCGCCGGAGGTCAGAGGTCAGCCAAGGGGTCGCTGACAGAACAATACGACAAATGATAAAAGAAAGACAATGACCACAAGACTGATTAATATTTAAGAAAAAAAGGATAAAGACAAAAAAATAATGGATGTCAGCGGCAGAGAATGACAATGGTGACAGCGAAAGGGGGAGAAGGAAGACAGAGAAGGAGAGGAAAGACAGGGAGAAACAGAGGGAGTAGAATGACAGGGAGAGACCGCAAGAAGGGAGACAGAGAAGGGGGAAAACAGGGAGAATGACAGGGAGAAGAGAAAGAGAGAGAGGAGGACAGGAAACACAGTGGAGAAAGAGAGAGGAGGACAGGGAGAAGTCACAAGAAGAAAAGAGAGAGAGGGACAGGGAGAAGTCACAAGAAGAAAGAGAGAGAGGAGGACAGGGAGAAGTCACAAGAAGAAAGAGAGAGAGGAGGACAGGGAGAAGTCACAAGAAGAAAGAGAGAGAGGAGGACAGGGAGAAGTCACAAGAAAGAGAGAGAGGAGGACAGGGAGAAGTCACAAGAAAGAGAGAGAGGAGGACAAGAAGTCACAGAGAGAGAGGACAGGGAGAAAGTCACAAGAAGAAAGAGAGAGAGGAGGACAGGGAGAAGTCACAGAGAGGAGGACAGGGAGAAGGAAAGCACAGAGAAGAGAGAAAGAGAGAGAGGAGGACAGGGAGAAGTCACAAGAGAAGAGAGAGAGGAGACAGGGAGAAGTCACAAGAAGAGAGAGAGAGGAGGACAGGAGAGACAGAGAGACAGGGAGAAGTCACAAGAAGAGAAGAGAGAAGAGGGAGGAACAGGGAGAAGTCACAAGAAGGAAGACAGAGAAAGGGAAAAACAGGGAGAAAGAGAGGAAGGAGAATAACAGGGAGAAACCGCAGGAAGGGACACAGAGAAGGGGAAAGACAGGGAGAAAGAGAAGGAGGAGAATGACTGGGAGAAAGCGAAAAGACGAGAGGAGGGAAACGAAAGAGAGAGATAGAAGGGAGGAAAGACAGAAGAAGAAGAAGAAAAAATAGGAGCCGAAAAAGAAGACGAAACCAAAGAAAAAGACAAGAAAAAGCAGCAAACGCTAAAGAAGAAGCAGAAATAGGAGGCAACGACAAACAAGGACAAACAAGAAGCGAGGAGAGGCGAGGAGAGGCGAGGAGAGGCGAGGGGCGCAGCGGACCCGAGGGTGACCAGCGCCGGACAAAAACCAGCGGGGCGGGAAACCTGTCAAGGCCGCCGCCCATTCCACGGCCAGGAAGCGGCTGCGGCGGCGACTTCACGCTATTCCTGGACCTCGGCGCCGGCCATCTGGGCGTGGGGAGGTGGGCGGGGTGGGCGTGAGGAAGGGGTAGATGGGTGGGGCGTGAGGAAGGTGGGCGTAAGAGGGGTAGATGGGTGGCGTGGGGAGGGTGGGCGGGTGGGCGTGAAGAGGCGGGTGGGCGATGAGCGTGGAAGGTGGCGGTGGGCGTGAGAGGTAGATGGGTGGGCGTGAAGAGGGGTAGATGGGTGGGCGTGAGGAAGGTGGGCGTGAGGGGGGTTGGCGTGAAGAGGGGTAGACCGGTGGGAGTAAAGAGGGGGTAGATGGGTGGGCGTGAGGAAGGTGGGCGGATGGGTCTGTATAGGATGGGCGCGAGGAGGATGGGCGGTGGGCGTGAGGAAGATAGGAGGGTGGGCGGGCGGGCGAGAGTCTGTCATGCGGCGGGATGGGGTGGGCGGGAGAGTCGGTAAAAGTGGAACTAATTTTGATTTATTCTTACTCTCTCTTTCTCTCCTGTCTCTCTTTTTTTAAATGTCATTTCGTTTTCTTTTCGTCTCTTTTATTTTCTCTTTCTCTTTCTCTCCCTTTTCTTTCCCTTTTCCCTTACGCTACGTATCCCTTTCCCGCTCCCTCTCCCTTACCCTACCGCTTCTCTCCCCTCTCTTCTCTC
>NW_020871610.1:37500-40000 GCF_003789085.1 Penaeus vannamei | reverse complement strand
CGGGTATGGGGGTGGGGGAGTGGGGGGGGATGCACATGTATACATCACATCCGTACACAAGTATATATGGCGGGAAGAACGCGTGTGCGTATGTGTACGTCATGTGCGTATGTGTGTACGTCATGTATACTCAAATCTCGGCGTCTACATGAGATGCAGAAACAGAAATAATCGCCCCAAATGTGTGATCGTGAGTGAGACAAATGGAGGCAGAGAGAGAAAGTGCGAGAGAGAGAGAGAGAGAGAGAGAGAGAGAGAGAGAGAGAGAGAGAGAGAGAGAGAAAGAGAGAGAGAGAGAAGAGAGAGAGAGAGAGAAAGAAAAGAAAGAAAGAAAGAAAGAAAGAAAGAAAGAAAGAAAGAAAGAGAAAGAAAAGAGACAGACAAGAGAAAGAGAGAGAGAGAGACAAGACAGACAGACAGACTAGAGACGAAAGAGAGAAACAGACAGACAGACAGAGACAGAGAAACAGACAGACGGACAAAGTAGCAGAAGGTAAAACTGAAAGGTGAGAAAGACCAGCCACACAGCAACACTTTTACGTATCACAATCTCCCTATCAACATACTTGAAGACAACTTTCCCTCTAACACAAAAACGCAGAAACAAGAAGAAAAAAATCAGAAGAAAAAACAAACAAACAAATAAATAAATAAACCGTAAACCACGAGTGCAGATTAAACTTTTATCTTGTCACGCCTGACTGCTCTTTTTTTCTATGCTTTTCCATGCTTTCCTTCTTTTTTCTTTTCTTTTTCTTCTTGTTTTTTTCTTCCTTCCTCTTTCTTTTTCCTTCCTTCCTTCTTCCATTCTTTCTTTCTTTCTTTTCTTCTTTCCTTATCTTTTTCCTTTCTCTCTTCTTCTTCTTCTTCTTCTTCTTTTCTTCTTCTCTTCTTCTTCTTCTTTCCCTTCTCCTTCTCCTTCTCCTTCTCCTTCTCCTTCTCCTTCTCCTTCTCCTCCTTCTCCTCCTTCTCCTTCTCCTTCTCCTTCTCCTTCTCCTTCTCCTTCCCCTCCCTCCCTTCCCCTTCCCCTTCCCCTTCCCTTCCCCTTCCCTTCCCCTTCCCCTTCCCTTCTCCTTTCTCTCTCCTTCTCCTTCTCCTTCTCCTTCTCCTTTCTCCTTCCCCTTCCCCTTCCCCTTCTTCCCCTTCCCCTTCCCCTTCCCCTTCCCCTTCTCCTTCTCCTTCCCTTCTCTTCTTCCTTCTCCTTCTCTTCTCCTTTTCCCTTCCCCTTCCCCTTCTTCTCTTCCTCCTCCCCCTTTCTTTCCTCTCCTCCTCACCATATTTACACCTCGCTGCCTTTTGCACACGGCACGAACCCCGCAACAACAACAGCGGCCACCCATCTACATTTCTCTACCGCTTAATTGGGCATGCATTCCTAACTCTACCTGGTCACCTCTCCGACCTACTTTCTGCTCTACCTGTCTACCCGCCGTCTACCATTCTCTATCTGTTTATATAGTCGTCTACCATTCTATACATGGTAGACGACATTCCATACCTGTCTATCTACCTTACATCTATTCTATGCTTGTTTATCTATCCGACATCTACCATTCCATACCTGTCTATCTACCCGACATCTAGTCTATAGTTGTCTATCTACCCGACATCTACCATACCTGTATAACAACCCGAGTCCTACTATTTCATACCTGTGTATCTACCCGACATCTACCATTCTACATCCACTGCGTATCTAACCGTGTCTATTTTTATTATCTTATTTTCCCCTTTACCTCTTTCGTTCTCTTCTCTCTCCTCTATCGAATATGCAAACCGAATCCTTTACGAGATAATCACAATCTGTTATTTTTTTTTAAAACCGCGAATGAAGAAAAGAAAAGAAAAGAAAAAAAATCCTCTTTCTTGTCCGTGCATGAAATCCTTTTACGAAAGATAATGCATGTAAATCCCTTTTTCAGCTGATCATAAATATCTTCTCACTCTCTCTTCCTAATTCTCCGTAAGTCTTCCCCTTCCCTCTCTTATCCTTTACTTTACTTTTCTTTCTCTCTTTTTCTTTCTTTCTTTCTTTCTTTCTTTCTTTCTTTCTTTCTTTCTTTCTTTCTTTCTTTTCGTTTTTAACATTTTGGAAATTCATCTTATTATATCCACTTTCATTATTATTCTTATTCTGTTTCCACCATTCTTATTTCCTTTTTTATCGACGATTATCGCTAATGCATTGGCTTTTCCTTATCAGTAAATATTTCTTTCTTTCTTCTGTCTCCTCTTGTCTCTGTCTCTGTCTCTTCCTTTCCCTTTCCTGCCCATTCCTTTGCCTTTCACTTTCGCATTTTCTTCATGGTTTCATTCCTCTGCCCCCAACCCTTGAAAAAAAAAAATTACCCTCCTCCCTCTCTCTCACTTTCGCTCTCACTGACTGCCTGCTCTCTCTCTCTCTCTGTCTCTGTCTCTCTGTCTCTTTCCCTCTCTTTCTTCTTTCTTTCTCTCTTCTTCTCTTTCTCTCTCTTTCTTTTCTTTCCTCTGTCTGTCTCGC
>NW_020871610.1:15000-27500 GCF_003789085.1 Penaeus vannamei | reverse complement strand
GGGGCCCCTGCCAGCACTCGCAGGTGCTCTCGTACGACAAGGCCACGGGCGGCGTGCAGTGCACGTGCGACATCCGGAAGGGCTTCGTCCAGTGGCACGACGACCGCTGCTACCGCATCGAGACCCGCGGGCCCTGCGACGTCGGGGAGATCATGGTCATCAAGCGATGGCGCCCCGTCACGCCCACCTGCACGCCCGCCGGCTCGGCCCACACGCCCAACGCGCCCCTCCTGCTGCTGACCGCCGCGCCCGCCCGAGACAAGGCGCCGCAGCACCACCGCGAGAGCAACAGCGTGACGGCCGCCCGCGGGGACAGCTCCTTCACGCTGCTGGGCGCCAACGACACCCTCGTGCCCGCCGCGGCCAACATCACGGCGACGCCCCGCGCACGCCCGCCCGCCGCGCCCCGACACCCACCGCAACGGGCGCCGCCTGTCCAGCCGCCCCGCGCCCACCAACATCTACTCGCTGGTGGCCGTGGAGGACGCCACGGGCGGGGGGCGGGCGGAGGGCGGAGGGGGCGGCGCGGGGACGGCCTTCCCGCAGGGGCGGACGGGGCGCTCCATGGCCGACACCGAGACGTGGGGCTTCCTCGACGGCTCCTACTTCAAAATCCCCGGCACTTCCCCGGGGACATACTACACGGGGCGCCCTGACGGAGAGCCCTCCCTCCAGCCGTGGTGGGGGGAGCCCTCCACCTAAGGGACGCCGGGGGGAGCCGCCCCACACCCTCACACGCCGCAGGGCATTACCGTGACCCCAGGCCATGGCCCCCACGCACCCACACAGCCTGTGATACGAGCCGCCCAAAACTCCACGCCCCCGTCATGCACAAGGACCTCCACGGCGCCGCGCCGCCCTCGCTTGTGACTCGCGCCCTTGTGTGACTCGGCGCCCTTGCCTGCGACCCCACGGCGGGGCGGGGGGCCGAGGAAGCCTCCTCTTAGGGACTCTGAAACGCTAAGAGCCAAACTAATTCTCTCGCGCCGGATAATGTGTTCGGAAAAAGACAATATCACTACCACAGTGTAACAACCGCACACAAACGCCCCCCCCCCCCCGACAGTGAATGCGCCCCGCGATTCCGCTTCCTCTCCGCCCCCCAGAACTCTCCCCGTCGCGAGGGCGAGCCGCAAGCCGCAGAAAACACTTGCGAAAATCGAAGCGGGAAGGGGCCTGCCGCGGTGTGTCCAGCAGCTGCAAGACACGTGTGCTGTTGCGGTGACCTCGAGCTATTGCACACTCTAACCCAACGGGCCCGCCTGGAGGTTGATGTTTTTTTTTATGAATATTTTTTTACACTGTGTATATATATCCACGTACGTCGTTTTCCATGATTGTTCATTTCCGTGAATACGTAATAAAGCTAAAACCTTCTGCCTACGCCTTTCACTTCCTACTTTGCCCTCTCCCTTCCCTCATCCCTCCTCAAGCCATAGCCTGAATGATACATCAAATATTCCTGACAAAACCCCCTGACAAAACCCCTTCTTCTTCTTCTTTCTTCTTTATAGGGTTTTAAGACCATTTTTTAGTCTATATTCCTGACAAAACCCCTTCTTCTTCTTCTTTCTTCTTTTATAGGGTTTTAGACCATTTTTTAGTCTATATTCCCTGACAAAACCCTTCTTCTTTCTTTTTCTTCTTTTTATAGGGTTTTGACATTTTTTAGTCTATATTCCTGACAAAACCCCTTCTTCTTCTTCTTTCTTCTTTTATAGGGTTTTAGACCATTTTTTAGTCCCTGACAAAACCCTTCTTCTTCTTCTTTCTTCTTTTATAGGGTTTTAGACCATTTTTTAGTCTATATTCCCTGACAAAACCCCTTCTTCTTCTTCTTTCTTCTTTTATAGGGTTTTAGACATTTTTAGTCTTCCTTCTTCTTCTTCTTTCTTCTTTTATAGGGTTTTAGACCATTTTTTCTATTCCCTGACAAAACCCCTTCTTCTTCTTCTTTCTTCTTTTATAGGGTTTTAGACCATTTTTTAGTCTATATTCCCTGACAAACCCTTCTTCTTCTTCTTTCTTCTTTATAGGGTTTTAGACCATTTTTTAGTCCTGACAAAACTTTTATATAGACCTTTTTCTCTTCTTCTTCTTTCTTCTTTTATAGGGTTTTTAGACCATTTTTTAGTTCCCTGACAAAACCCCTTCTTCTTCTTCTTCTTCTTTTATAGGGTTTTAGACCATTTTTTAGTCTGACAAAACCCCTTCTTCTTCTTCTTTCTTCTTTCATTTTTAGTCCTGTTTATAGGGGTTTTAGTCTATTCCCTGACAAATTTATATAGCATTTTTTAGTCTATATTCCCTGACAAAACCCCTTGATGGCGCGTGCCCGTGTAAACAAAGATGGCGGCAGCCGACACCGACCCGCCAACGACAAATCACTTTCAAAACAGATACAAATACTGTAGAAAGGTATGAAACACACGTATTCCTAAGCTATATTCGAAACCGGCCAAATACATCTCTCGTATTGTGAAGATATGCATTCTCATTCGCACCTTTCTACATTTGTCAACACGAATACGGTCCAACAGACACAAAAATACGTTCCCTCTCCTTTTCGAAAGTACGCTCTGACGCAACGCAAATTACAACAACAGACCCAGAAAGAAAATAATTACTTCCTCGCACAGAACAACACCGGCAAACCCCCATATGACACGCGAAAGTAAACAAAAGAAGCTTAAAAATCGCTCCCCCCCCCAGGCCCACCCCCCCCCCCTCCCCCTCCCCCCCCCCCCCCACCTTCACCCTAGACCACCAGTGAAAGTCATAATACGTTATTCACATCCCCATACGCACACGCCCTCCTTCCCCCTCCCCCTCCCCCCTCCCCTTCCCCTCCCTCCCTCTTCGCCACTGGGGCAATTGCCTTATGCAAAGAGGCGATAATTGGCACGTCGGTTAACATTTGCTTTTTCCATTTCGTTCGAGAAGATTCGCTTTCCCTGCCCGGGGCTTCGACTCCGGGGCCAACGCGGCGCCGAGAGGTTGGAAATATACTTATTCTATAATCATATTTAGTCTAAAGTGTAGCCTATTTTAGTAAAATTAATAAATATATCAATCATTAATACTGATAATTTTGTGAGAAGAAAAAATGTGCCTTTTAATCTATCGAATTTCTCGTTGTTTTCCCTTCATACAACTGTTAAACATTTACATTAATATAAAGAAAAAGATGAGAAAAAACGTAAATTAACGCGGTTTTCATACCCACCGCATTTCTCATTTGCATATTAATAATTTACTGAATATTACCTGTGGCGCCGGATTAGGGAAAGCCTCATCAACATTTACCGCAATGAGAAATGGGTTAAATTGCCTAATTGCACCTATCAATTAATTAATGTTTGATCACTTGCGTCTGTGATCGTTGTTGTGGTTCATCGCTAGCGCGCGCGCGCGTGTGAGAAAAAAGAAATACATGAATAAAGGAGATATGCAGCGCGTGCGTGCGTGCGTGCGTGCGTGCGTGCGTGTGTGTGTGTGTGTGTGTGTGTGTGTGTGTGTGTGTGTGTGTGTGTGTGTGTGTGTGTGTGTGTGTGTGTGTGTGTGTGTGTGTGTGTGTGTGTGTGTGGGTGTGTGTGTGTGCGTGCGTGCGTGCGTGCGTGCGTGTGTGTGTGTGCGTGCGTGTGTGTGTGCGTCGTGCGCGTGCGTATGTGTGTGTGGGAGGGGATGTGTGTGTGAGTGCGTGTGTGTGTCTGCGTGTGCGTGCTTATGTGTCTGCGTGTGCGTGCGTGTGTGTCTCCGCGTGCGTGTATGCATAAATATCAGCGCGTGCTTTAGAATAAAATCTTCCGAATGCGGAACTGATGGGAATGTTCCGCAACAGGTGCAGATTCGAAGACAAGAGAGCGTGTGATTTCTCCGGGCGTGTCTCATCTCCCGCGGTCTGCTTGCGCATTCAGCGAGTGTCCGCATGCACGACACATGCAAATGTATACACACAAAGACAAATATTAATGTATACATGAACACACACCCAAAAAAAAAAACATACACAGACCAACACTATCAAAGACAAACACACCCGCAAACAAACGCGCGGGAACGCACACTCAAACCCACCACGTGTAAGTAGACAAAAAAAATATCTTTCTTTCAACATCTCTCCAACAAAAGCAAAATGTCTCCCATCTTGCATGCAACGGAATTTTAGAAACTTCCGTTCGGGAATTTCACACACACACACTAACCAATTCTCACACGCAACAGGACTCTAACTTCTCATGAGAGAGAAAGAGAAAAGGAAAGAGAAAGGAAGAAAGAAAGAAAGGCAGACAGATTGAGAGGGAGAAGGAGAGGAGAGAGAGGGGGAGAGGGGAGAGGAGAAAGAGAGAAAGAGAGAAGAGAAAGAGAAAGAGAAAGAGAGAGAGAGAGAGAGAGAGAGAGAGAGAGAGAGAGAGAGAGAGAGAGAGAGAGAGAGAGAGAGAGAGAGAGAGAGAGAGAGAGAGAGAGAGAGAGAAGAGAGAGAAAGAGAAAGAGAAAGAGAAAGAGAAGAAGAGAGAGAGAAAGAGAAGAGAAAGAGAGAGAAGAGAGAGAGAGAGAGAGAGAGAGAGAGAGAGAGAGAGAGAGAGGAGAGAGAGAGAGAGAGAGAGAGAGAGAGAGAGAGAGAGAGAGAGACAGAGAGAGAGAGAGAGAGAGAAGAGAAGAGAGAGAGAGAGAGAGAGAGAGAGAGAGAGAGAGAGAAAGAGAGGAAGAGAAAGAGAGGAAGAGAAAGAGGAAGAGAGAGGAAGAGAGAGAGAGAGAGAGAGAGAGAGAGAGAGAGAGAGAGAGAGAGAGAGAGAGAGAGAGAGAGAGAGAGAGAGAGAGAGAGAGAGAGAGAGAGAGAGAGAGAGAGAGAGAGAGAGAGAGAGAATAAATAAATAAAATGGAAAGAGAAATCGTCCCAGATGAGAACGGAGACGGCCCAGCTAAACAGCCCAATTTAATCACATTAAAAATTAAAAAACCTTACTTTCATATACATAACTGCAAAATCACCCTATCTAATTCAAGGTCCGGTACCTTCCCTACCAGCATCTTGCAAAACAATCACACTACATTTGGCATTAGCAACGAACATTCTGCTTGTCATTCGTTGCACAAGGACACTATAATCCTGTTGTGTATGTCTCAGATGCGCCTTACACGAGGAAGACCAATCATGCTAACTCACCGTGTAACGCATCCAGTGACTCATCCACCCATTTTCTCCATACCACTCACCTTCACTCACCTCTGGCATGCCTTCCACTTACGGATCGCCTTCGCTCGTATTTTGTTTCTCTTAGATTTACCATATTCGTTCAGTGAAGTTCCTCTCCTCTTTCACTCGTCAATATACTTCCAGTTCACTCATTCAAAACCAATCCATTATTTATTATTCCACATATTTCCTTACTTTTAGATATGGATATATGGTCATATCCACGTAAAAAAAAACACCGTTTATGCACATATGGAATGAAACACAGTGAAAAAAGAATAAATAAATATTTAACATTTCGAGTACAACATGACTCCTCCCAACACAACAAAAAAAAGTAATCGCAAAATTTTTCGTCCGATTTTCGGTCCTGCTTCATCTCCTCCACGAATATCAATAACCGCCGATTCTTCGTCTGATTTTCGGCCTTGCTTCATTTCCAACACAAATATCAAGGAGCTTATGTACTCACTCAAGCTTGCCCTCCAGCTTCGTTATGTTCCCCTCCATCTGAGCTATGGCAGCCTCCTTCTTCCGCAGTTCCTCTCGCAGGTGCAGGACTTGCTCGGTCTTCGTGTCCAGCTCTGTCTGCAAGGGAGAACCATAGCAACTTGAGAATCACATTAATGTAGAAAAAAAAGACGAAACAAAAATGACGTGAGAAAACAATAACCTGTATTCAAACGCTCACAATAGCTACTTTAGACAAAACGCAATCACTTACAAATTCCTTTCCCTCGTCCTCATAAAAACAAGAAGAACAACAACATCGAAACCACATGCTTACCGTCAGGAGATCCTTGTCGTGGTCCAGACGGCTGACGTTCCCCCGCAAGGCTGCCCCGTCTGCCCTCGCCACCGCCAGCTCCTTCGTCACCCTGTCCAGCTCAGTCTCCAGGTCGGACACTCGGTTCTCGGCTGCCGACAGTTGACTTAGGCGGAACTCCAGCTGGTGCTCTGTGTCCCCGATCTCCCCTACCTTCCTTTCCAATAGTTTTCTGCGTGGATACAGATGTAGCATTAAGTAGGTGTCAATCCATTTGCTGTTCATTTTTTTATATATTCATATGTAAAGGAACAAGAATTATGTACAAAATGACATGTCTATGAGAAGGCAGCCCAGAAAATGACATGTCTATGAGAGGGCATCAGTTCGTGTGTCTGACACACACTTGACCACAATTGTTTAGGTTTTTTAACCCTTCAAAGGTATGACCAAAAAAAGCCCAGAAAGCACTCACCAGCACCAACACAAGGATGACCGAACCTACTCACTAGCACCAACATAACGATAACCTAACCTCCTCCCTCAACTCCCATATTCCCCACAACTTGACCCCTTTATCTTCCAAGCAACAAACGAAAAAAAAAAACTCACTTCATATCGTCAGACTGCTTGCCCTGCAGACCCAGTTCATTATTAGCCTGCTGGAGGGCATCCTGTAGGGCCTGCACTTGATCCTGCAGCGACGCTATGAGCGAGCCCTGGGACTGCAGGCGCTGATGCAACTCCGTAGCGATCCTGCCTCCCTCCTCCGTCTGGTGCCGGAGGTTGGACGCCTCCTCCTCCAGGGTGGCCTTCTCGCGCATCTGGCTGGAGGTGGCGCTCTGGCCGGCGGAGGGGGGGGGGGTGATGATTTTGGTAATGGTGTTGAGGATAATAATAATATAACTAACATGATGATATTGATAATAATAATAATAATAATAATAATAATGATAATAATAATAATAATAATAATAATAATAATAATAATAATAATAATAATAATAATAATAATAATAATAATAATAATATAATAATAATATGATAATAATAATAATAATAATAATAATAATAATAATAATAATAATAATAAAATAGGAATGGTATTGATCAAATTAATAATAGTAGCAAAAATACACCACCAAAAAAACAATGATAATACCGATTAAAAGTAATCTTTTCTAGGTAAAAAGACAGTAACTTCATATATGCCAGCATGCAACCAGGTTACATTCCTCAAAAACAGATCATACCAAGATCAACTGTGCATGGATAGCATTTTATCATTGCTTTAATGAAGTTACTTTTCAAACCAATCATTCATTATAAATGAGCCATCTCACAACAAACTTTAGCAATAATTCTAATGTAATGATATTCTAAAGTGAGACAGTAATAAAAATGTACAAAAAAGATATAGAAATTGATAACACTTAATTCCAAAATAAACACAAACACAAACACAGTGACATGCACCAAACATAAAATCAAACATTGCCACAACTAAACACTGTGTAGAGTAGTTATCATGATATCACTTAACGAATCACAAACAGATCAATCACTTATAAAAGTTTTTTGGGAGGGAAAATTCAAGACTATAATCAATCAATAATACCTACTGATTGTATTGCAAGTGATGCCTGCACCAGTGAAAAATTAACCACCTCAATCAAATGCAAAATCTAAGAAATACAATATCGATAAACCTGCATAAAAATAAATACATAAAATTCAACATACCCTTAGTTTTTCCCTGAGGAGTTCCCGTTCCTTCTTCACCTTATCAAGGTCTGACAAAGCTGAATCTCGAGCCTTTCTTATCTCTGCGATGAAGGCCTGTGTGGATGGGGGATACCGCTGGGTGGCAGCATCTTGGAGTCTGAACAAATTATCACATAATTAGAAAGTGACACATATTCCGTACACAGATAATATCATCATTCATGAGAAATCTACAAATAATACTAAATCTAAAATACACATATGGTAGAAGATACTCTCCATGGAATTTGTGGGTGCTTAAGAGGGAGTATGCATTAAAAGACCGAGAAATTCATAAAAACGACAACACTACCTGTATACCATAAAAGCCAACATCAAAGATCTATCACCTACATTTCTATAACTTAATTGATCAATCTAATAAACTTCCTCTTCTTTCTACCTACTTTTCAATGGCTGCATGAAGCTCCCTTGTGTGGTTGTCAATTTCGTTCTTCTCCTGCTCAACTTCTCTCAGCTTTTCAGTAAGATTCCTTACCTGAAATGAGGTGCAAGGTGTTAACATGACTATAACTCATTGAAACTTATTATTTATATGTCACTGCTATTATCTCTTTAGACATTTTAAAGATAACTAAGAAACATAAATTAAGAACAATACACAAATTTACCTTTGCCTCTAAATCTGCCTTGGCTATTACAACCCCTCGTTTCTCTGTCATTAACGATTCTATTTCTTGTTTCTGGAAAAAAAAAAAAAATCAGTAAGAAATGGAAGTTTCCAACCATAACACCATCACTGTTTTAATCCCATTCACCTTAATTTAAAAAAAATTAATCATACAGTTAATTTCATTAAAATACTGGACATATTCCACCAAATTCACAATGAGTGAAAAACTAACAATGGACTGAGGCACAGAAGGCGTTGATAAAGCTGCCTGAGCCATCCTACGAGAGATTTCATTGTAGTGGTTTCTAAAGAAATCTCGCTCCTGTTGTAGAATGTCTCTCTCTCGTATCACATTACTGACATCTATTTCTTTAGCACCATCTCCCTGCAAAAGATAGGGTTAGTTTTTATTTTCAAGAGGAATATTACAAAAAAAGTACACAAAATTACATTCCTGTTGTTAGCATACATCAGTATTCCAGTAAGTAGTGAAATTTTTCATCTTCTTAGACTGAAAACAGAAAATATACTGTGGGAAATTGGGAAATTGCAACAGTTGTTTCCATGAGGCTTGACACTGACAAAGACTACCTATCATTGATTATTTTCTATACTACTATAGATATGAGCATAACAAATCTATGCTTAAAACAAAAAGGAGCAGAATACCCTTCTTTAAAACAAACAGCACACAAATATATTTTTCTAATTACCTGAGGAATCGGCTGAGCCAGACTAGCTTTTAAATTTTCATACTGCTGCTTGAAGAAATCTCTCTCTTGCTGGTACATTGCCATCTCATTCCTAACAGCTGCTGAATCAGGGTCCACAGGAGGGGATGTTTCTGCAGATCCCTGATGAAAGAAGGATTGGTACTCACATAGTCCTCTGTTTCATGATCCCAATATTGTGTATATTACATCTATGATCCTATCCTAGGTCTCCTATACAATGTACATTACAAGCTTCAGACATATAATTTTGAACTGAATGTCCTAGCATATTTCATCAATACAGTTCTGTTAAAGTGTTCTCATTTCAGAAGCAACACCATAATTTTCAGAAACTACATGAGCATATCAGACTTTATGTGTACCCACATACATAAAATAAAACAGAAATTTTCGAAGTCTTACTTTAAGATACGAAAACTCACCCTGACCATTGGTGGCCGACCATCTGATGGAACTCCTGCTGCAGAAGGCATGCGGGGCATTTGTGCATTGTACTGCTGACGGAAGTATTCCATCTGTTGTTTGTAAAAATCTCGTTCTCGTCTAACAGCTTCTACATCCGCTGTAACCACAGTAGTAAATTGAAGTGCAAATATTCAAGATTCCTTAAATATGTAAATCAAATTTTAAAAAGCAAAGCAAACAACCATAATCTAGCCCTAAAAGTCTTAGGGCAACTCACCTGCACCTGGTATAGACTGAGGTCTGGGTGGAGGTGATCCAGAGGCAGGACTGCCTATGAGACCTGCTGATGGAGGGGCAATCCCTGGGGGCCCCATTGGTATTGCCCCTGGTACCCCTGTTGGAACTGAACCTGCTGATGCAGGAATTCCAGAGGGCCCAGATACAGGAGAGCTGCCTGATCTGCCTGACAATGGTGCTTGCTGTTGATTCCTCATTGACTGGTACTGCATCTTGTAGAAATCCCTCTCTTGTTTCAAGACATCCCTTTCATGACATACTCGTGCAAGCTCATTTTCCTTAGAGAGAGATACACAAACAATTAGCTAATATTGAAGCTCTTTAACAACAGATTCTCATCAACTTTGCATAGTTTCTCTTCAACCATTTTATTAAAATGCATAAATTAACAAATTCACTTACTGGAGAAACAGGCTTTGATTTTCTTCCAATCTGCATTGGCGATGAGGGTGTTGATGTTGGCTTTGATTTAAGGATGTCGAGTAGCTGAAGCACCTGCTCACTATAGTACTCTCGTTCCCTCTCAGCCTGTCTCTTCTCCTCTTGATTCTGGAAAAATTAACAAAATGAATGCCAGTCTAAAAATATTTTTCTCAATTGTCATTGAATATTCCAATTTCTTCCTTCTTTTGACTTGTTTTTCTTTTAACAGTACAAAGAATTAGCATGGGAAATAAGTTAAACAAATACTAGCAATCATTTTATGGTAAACAAAAGAAAAATGGATGTAAGTCAGCCCTGTAAATCTTACCACATTGAGCTGTTCACTGAAGTAATTCCTCTCTAGCTGCAGCTGCTTAAGCTGAGCTTGCAGTTTAGACATATCATCTGTCATGTAATCTCGAGATTGTTCCAAAGCTTGCTTTGTTCTCGATAACTGTAATAATTATATTGTTCTAAATATTTACAATTCAAATCTACAAACTACTTTTTTTAAAAGTCAGCATGCAGAAGGAAAGGTATGCAAAAGATTAAACAAAGCCCTACTTATCAGAGAGAAATATTTGGTTTATGTATATGTGTTATATGCTAAATACTTTATATGTAAAGATTCTTTCTAATTTTAAGTACTTTTCCACTTCTTTCTAAGCAGTTTTCAAGTACTTGGGCAACAATACCAAAAAATAACTGTACACTGCAGAAGGAAACATATTCATCAAAGGCTGCCACAGACCTCCCCAGATTGGTCCTTAAAGAAGTCAAGCTCCTGTTCCAACTCCATCTGTTTTGTCTGGAGTTTCTGCATTTCTTCCTTGTAATAGTCCCTCTCTTGCTCGATCTCCTTGTTCTGGCCCTGCAATTTCACTGTCTCACTGGTGTAGAAGGACTTCCCTTGCTCTGCAGTGTCCTTCTCCTCTGTCAACTCTGCGATCTTTTTGCGAAGGGTTTCTCCTTCGTCAGTCAGGCGAAGCTTTTCAGTTTCGGCTTCTTGTACTGTTTAGGAGGAATGTTACTTTACTTGCAACAATATTCAATCAGAAATTTCATGCACCATTAAATCACCACCTATTTTGGGGAAGATATGCAGCCTGAAACTACAAAACTTACCTTTTCCATACTTTTTAAAATATTTCTAAAAATTACAAGATCTGAAAAAAATAAACATCAGAATAATCACATAATGCACACATGCACAATGCTACAACAGTAATACTAAAGAGTCAGTACATATTACATTCTACAGTAACTCACATGATACTGTTAAATGATTTATCTTATCCACCAGTGTCTTTTTCTCTTCCTGTCCTTTTCGCAGCAATTCCTCCATTCGCCTGTTTTCATCTAACATTGGTACCCGTTCTGTCACTAAGCGTGTGTGGTCATGTGTGAGCCGTGAGTGGTCGTGTCGCACATGAATCAGCTCCTTGTAGAGCCTGTCACGTTCATCTCTCATGTGATGGAACAGACGGTGTTGTTCGGCAAGGTCTGATTCACAGCTTATAAGTTTAGACTGAAAGAGAAATGAAATTTGCTCTCTAACTGACATATGTAACATTCCTAAGTGCAAAAATCAAAAAAAGGTTTTCAACTATAATACACACCCAAAAATAATCATCACACTTCCAAAGACCAGTTCAAATAAACAAATCTTACTATAACAACACTCATTTACTTTTGAAAATCTTAATAACGTTGAAAAAATTAATAAATAAATAAACACAAGATTACTGAAATGGTGCTATTCACCTTTGTGCGTTGCAGCTTTTGTGTGAGTGTTTCTGCCGTGTTGAGAACATCTTCCTCCAAGAGGCGATTGGTCTTCTCAACATCGTGGAGTTCCTTGGTGAGGTCTGTGTTCTCGTCAGCTAATTCTACAGCTCTGTTCATGGCTTCATGTGTATCTCCAAGAATATCTGGTGACATGAATGGAATATTTTGAGCACAGAAAGAAAAAAAAATCTTTAAACATGAAAAATCCATACAAAAAAATACTCACAACTTACTCTGAACCTTAATAATGAAGAATATAACAAGTGTGCTACATAATTAACTTTTCTGCATCTTAGTCTTACTTTTAAGCTTATTCTCCAGTTGTATGTTGGTCTTAGTGAGGAGATCATTGTGAAGCTGCAGCTGGTGGAGGTGTTCATGAGCTGCATGGATGCGATTGTCCTCAAGCACAGCTGCTACCGTCCGCCCTCCCTCCAACAAACCCTGGAGCCTTGAGATCTCTGATTCTCTGGATGCAACCTAAAAAGAGGT
>NW_020871610.1:0-10000 GCF_003789085.1 Penaeus vannamei | reverse complement strand
GTACTCCCCGGCCAGGAACCGCAGGTCACGGTTCTCCTTCTCTAGCTTCTGCAGGGCATTCTGGAGCTCTGTTGGTGGAGGCGGTGTTAGGATGCTGGCTATTCATCGACCCATCCACTCACTCACTCACTCACTCGAGTCCACTCACTCACTCACCCACTAACTCACTTGCTCACTCATACTCACTCACCCACCACTCAACACCACCACCCATCACTCACTCACTCACTCACTCACTCACATTCATCACCCACTCACCCTTCGCTGTATATCTTCACTGTCATTATAATTACGTCTAAGTTAACTGACTGTTTTGCATATTAGTTTCTTAAAGACGATATAAAATGACTGAGAATTTGATATTGCTCCCTGCCCATAAAATAACTACACATTAATCAAAGTGATCGCCACCCTTAAATAAAACGGCGTCTCTCATTCATCCGTTCCACACTCACACGCCCGCAAAGTACCCCATATCCCCCCACCCTTTCCCCTCCCCCCTCCTCAGCCCATCCCCCTAACCCCAACACCCACAACCCCCTTCCTCCTCCTCCCTCCTCACGCCCAACCCACACCAACCACCCTACCCCATATTTCCCCCCTTCCCCTCCCCCCTCCTACGCCCAACCCCCATAACCACCCAACCCCTCCCACCCCATATTTCCCCCCCCTTCCCCTCCCCTCCTCACGCCCCCCGCCCCCCAAACCACCCAACCACCCACTCCCCCTCCACCCCCTCCCAACCTCCCAAACCACCCAACCCTCCATTACCTTTGCTATGCTTCTCGTTATGTTCCCTGAGTCCAATGTTCTCCATGTGCAGGGCGTTCAGCTGCGTCAGGAGCCGCCCGTTCTCCTCCCTGTACGGAGCCACGCTGGCCGACACCTCCTCACATGTCTGGAAGGGAAGAGGCGAAGGGAAGATCAGTCAAGATAGGTCATGCACTGCGCTGGGAAAATGGCTATTACCATCAATTAAGTTATTATCGCGTTTATCGGCGTTTTTTGTTTTTTCCTTCTTTTTTTTTTTTGTCTTTTAGTCTGGGCTGCAATATGTCTGCTACAAAATAAATGTGAGAAAATGGGATGAATCGTTATTAACTGTTCTGCCTAGGATATAAATTACAAACTTTCAACTTGTACCTGACGTATAAATGGTATGAATGAGAATGAATATCTTCAACACAAGAGATTATTTGATGGATTTCGAACATAACTTCGTCAGAAATGTATTTCTGACGAAGATATATTCGAAACCGGTTAAATGCATCTCTTGCATTGTGAAAATCACTCTCATTCGTCCCTTTTACACATTCGTCAACATAAATACGGTTCACTTATACCCTACATTTTACCAACGAATTCCCAAACGCACACACAAAACGAAAGATACACACAGTAGCATAACTACACCAACTCCTCCCACTAACGGATAGCAAAACCAGGAGCGATCCAAGCTAGCACACGCTCCCGCCGCCGAACAAAATCAATTTCATCAAACATTCATACCAAAAATGCACAGAAAAAGGCTCCACCCGCAACATGACATCATCATTCTCCATTTTCAGATCCTTTCAACTCCCATCGATGTAAAAGACCATAACGCACGAAACAAGCCATAAAACCGTTTGGAAGATTTTCCAACAGATCGTAAAATACCGCAAAGAAATGGTACTTGATAAAGAAACCAAAATTGCATAGATAAAAGATGCATGTCCTAACACGAACATGCAAGACATACCACCTGTCCAAGTAAAAAAAAAAAAAAAAAAAAAAAAAAATAAAAAAATACATGAGCAGTAATTCATTCCAATTTATTTTTATCATCTCTCACGCCCATACAACAATAAAACCCATCGACTTAAATTTCCTTTATCAGTGCTACAATACTGATATTATCAATACGACAAGAACAATACTAATACACAGAAAGACATGATAATAACTATAATAAGACTCATTTGTTTTATCAACATCCCATAAAAATATATATACAATCTAATCCATAAAATTACGTCAGCCATTAGAATTATTTGGACAAATAAACCCAAAATAATCATAATCTAAAAAAATGATAATGGTCCGTCCGGTAAAATCTATTAGACTGAAAAAGAAAATCAACTTGGGACCTTTTGCAGGTGATCGGGGTTGTTCCTGAACGTGAATAATTAAAACACCAATTTTTTTCTTCTCATTTCATTTCACTTCCTTTCCTTTCCTTTCTTTTATTTTCTTCTTTCTTTCTTTCCCACTTCTTTCTTTCTTTCTTTCTTTTTCTTCTTTTCCGACCACGTTTTCTGTCTAACAAGATTCAAACGCAGAAACCGTTACACCTTCGCGTGACACAAAATTTCGCGGGAAAATATCTCTCTCTCTCTATGCCCAAGCCTGAATTACAGGTTGTATTTCACATTACTCGCAACTGCAGAGAGGAAATGGAAACGCATGCAGTGGGTTATTCATATTGCGGAAAATGTATAAAATTATTGCCGGATCTCGAAAACCACAGATCGTAAAACGAGTCTCGGAAACGAGGAATCACGTCACCGCGGGAAATATGAATCTCTCTCTCCGATGTGATTGTATTTTGTTTCTAAATCTTTTACGATATGCTGCTTGAATGAGTACCTTGTGTGCTGTTACCACAAATTTGAAAAAAAAAATCTTATAACATTTTTTTCTTTCTTTCTTTCTCTTATTCCCAGAGATGTTATTTTTTCTGCGTTTGACCCCGAGTGATATCGATTCTTGAATGGGTCTTTGTTCTCTAAATGTTTCTTCTTTTCCTTAAATTATTTTTTTTAGCTTTTGGATCTTTTCTCTATGAGTATCTTTGAGAAATCATCTTCATATTCTTAATATTGTACGTTTCATTCTTATTTCTATAACAACTGTAATTATTATCATTATTATATATCATTACTATTATCATTTCTGTTATCATTACTTTTATCATTATTATTTTAGTATAATTATCATTATTATCATTTTGTTGCTTTTGTTGTTATTGTTGTTGCACTATTACTATTATCATTATTATATTACTATTGTTATTGTTATTATATGTTTATTGTTATTATTATTATTATTATCATTATCATTACTACTATTATCACATTTTGCATACACACACAACACACACACACACAACACACACACACACACACACACACACACACACACACACACACACACACACACACACACACACACACACACACACACACACACACACACACACACACACAAACATACACAAACCTATCATTTTTTTCCTTATCTTCCTCCCACAATCATCACCATTCGTTCTTCTTACTCTTCCATTTCTTTTTCTTTCGCTTCACACCCCCTCCCCCTTTCTCCTCCTCCAGTCTTCTTCCTCCTCTTCTTTCCTTTTTCCTTATTCCCCCTTTACTTCCTTACGTTTCTTCCTGCCACCTTATAACCCTTTCCCTTCACATATTCCCTAAACCGCCAACATAAATCAACATTAAAGATACTTCAAAGAGTTAAAAAAAAAAAAAAAAAAAAAAAAAGTAAAAAAATAAAAAGTAAAAAAAAAAATAAGTAAATAAAAAATAAAATAAAAATAAAAAAGTAATAAAAAAGAAATAAAAAGATAAAAATAAAAAAAAGTAATAAGAAGTATACAAACAAGAAATAAAAAGTATAAAACATAAGTATAAAAAGTAAAAAAAAAGTAATAAAAAATATAAAATAAGTAACAAAAATATAGAAATAAGTAAATAAAAAGTATAATAATATATATATAATTATTATATATATTATATATATATAATATATATATATATACATATATATAATAATAAAGTCACGAAGCCAACCTCACCAAAAGAGATTATAATCAGGTCAAATTTCCGTGACCTTTCAAAGATGTGAAGGGGATGGATGGGAAGAGGGGTGGGGGTGAGGGGTAGGAGGGAGGGAGGGAGTAGGGGTAGGAGGGAAGGAAGGGAGGGGGAGGAAGGGAAGGAGGAGGATAGAAAGGGAGGGAGGGAAGGGAGGAGGGAGGGTAGGAGGGAAGAGAGGGAGGGGGGGTTAGGAAGAAAAGAGGAAGTGGGGGACTGGGTAAAAAAAAAAAAAAAGGTGGGATACGTTGAAAAAAAATCATATATAAAATAATATATAAAGCGAATTCACCCCCCCCCCCCCCCCCCCAAAATCAAATAATCTATTTAGGGGAAGAGTTTTACCCTTTTTTTCATTTTTAAATTATCCCCCAATCATATCATTATCATTATTCGCAAATATCTACTCTCGTGCACGTGGACCTTCGACTAGCCATTAAAAAAAAAAAAAAAAAATCATCTTGCTTTAATTCTGGTACGTTCCAAATTACACAAAAATAGCAGTCTGACGAACAATCCCATAAATACATTTAGAGTAATAAAGCAAATCAAAAAGTAAATATGAAAAAAAAATAACTAAATAATAATTCGTCAATCTTTCCATGACATTCTGGAAACATCTGCGTGCGGGTTCTGTCGGAAGGGAAGGGGGGAGGGGGTAGGAGGTGGGGGATGGGGGAAGGAGGGGGGGATATAATGCCCATAATTTCCGAGATCAAATGATAATAATAATGTCAAAAATAATGGATAAAAAAAAATTACCCGATTCCCGTCTGAATGTCTGGTTCTTTTTCTTTTTTTTTTTTCTTTTTCTTTCTTTCCTCCTCTTCTTTCTTTGCCTTTTTGTCTGTTTTTCTTCTCTCTTCGACCGTTTTCTCTTCTTTCTTTCTTTTTCTTTTTGATATATTCTATTTCGGTCGTTAGATGGACATGCACGCGTTAAATCAAATTTCCCGCCAAATTTTCGAAACTTATTTTGCACGCGTTCGGAAGGCTGCCTTGGCAACAACCTGATTGACAAACGATATAGAAATGAAAATAAGAATGAAAAGAATATAATAATAACAAAAGTAAATAATTAAGAAAACATTAACAATAACAAATAATAATGATGTGATGATGATAATGATAATGATAATGATGATGATGATGATGATGATGAGATGATGATGATGATGAAAACGAAAACGAAAATGAAGATAACAATGATAGCAACCTATAACTAATAGCAATAATAACAATCAACACAAAATCAACCACCACGCTAAAAATAGCAAAAGTCATAATAAAACACCGCCAGAGAGAGAGAAAAAAAGAGTCCGTTCTCATAAACATTTATTTTAGGCGCGATGAGGCGACCATACGACCCCCCCCCTCCCCCTTCCCCCTTACCAGCCTAAAATTTTCATAAACCCTATAAACTAATAAAGAAAAAAAAAAACGAAATGTATAAACAAAAACAGACGACACACAATTAACGAATCGGAATTAATGAGAATGAAAAAAAAATATTATCATCAGATAGCGTGCGCCGTATAATTATCTCCCCCTCCTCTCCCCTCCCTCCCCCCCTCCAGCGTCACCACGGACAGTGCTTGACAAACAAGACGAAAATGAATAGCAAGAAATACAGAAATTAAAAAACTCCCAAACTGCATTTCAAGACTTTTAAATGGCCGATGCGTGTTGCTTTAATCACAAAGATTTTTTAACCAAATGAGAAAGTGAAAAAACGAACACACAAATGGCGGTCTACTCTACCCCCACCCCCACCCTACCCCCACCCCCCACTCGCATATGCAGCACGAGATTTCTTTTAAATCCCTATATTTGTCAATAAGAGACAATCATTGCTATTGCAATTACTGTTATCATTATTATTTCTATCATTATCACGCAATCATCAAAAAATAAAAAAAACGGGAATCACATCTCTCCCTTCCTCTCTCTTTCCACCACATCCTATACACAACCTTCACGACACCCGATCTAACGAAAAGGTTACAGTGAATAATAGAAAAAGACACTACACCCCCCCCCCTCCCTTTTTCCTCCTCCCCCGCTAACCTACACTCGCAAGCGTCACAATGGCGGCCCAGGAATTGAATCGTCACACTCCCAATTTTCTCGCGGCTGGAACGAAATATTGAGGGATGAAAGAAAAGAAAAGGCTCGAAAAAAATTATACATTCAGTCACCGTCAATCACTTTTGTTTCTCGTCGCCATAAAGTGATAAAAAGAAAGAAGAAAAAAAAAAAAAACGAGACTGAAAACCCCCTCTCGATCGCTTCGCCTCAGTTGCCTAATGCGAATTACCTCCCCGTATTTTACGACATTCCTCGACGAACCCACATCATTCCTTCCTTCCCCCCCCCCTCCTTTTCTTTTACGTTTTTCTTCTTTCTCCCTTTCTCCTTTGTCTCAAAACTCAAAAAAACACACACACAATCCATCACGAGTTAACAATGGCAGCTGCACGTACTACAATTACTATCATTATTACGAGCTTGAATGGCCACTCCGCGACGGAACCACTCGTCATCGATCAGCTGTTCGGCCGCGTCATCGATCAGCTGTTCGGCCGCGTCATCAATAAACCTCTTCAAATAATCGCATGAGACAAAGGCTCTGCGATTCGGAAAAAGGCGAGGACACGGAAGGGAAAACAAAGACGACACACAGAAAAGACACAAAAAAAACTAAACACAAATTGATACTCATTTCTTGAAAATTAGTCCGTCAAGAAAGAAAACAATCTCCCCCCAAAAAACAAAAATAAATAAATAAAAATGAAGGACAAAGAGAAACCGGGAAAGGATTTCAGAAATAGAAACAAACCATAAACAACAAAACACAAAAGAAAATAACCATAAAAGAGAAAATAAGAAAAGAAAACAAGGGGTAAGAAAGTCCGGTGAAATTGGCATGGGAAAAATTGAAGAGAGTGACAAGCAGATTACCGATCACGAACGAAACGAAGAGAATAAGGAAAAACAGATAAAAATTGACGAGGAGCACGAGAAAAGGGGAGGCAGGTGACCTAGAAGGGAAGGGGGAGAGACCAGGATGAGAAAAAAGGGAGGCAGAGGAAAATAAATGAAACAGACGAGAGAGAGAGGGCGAAAGGGGAGGGAGAGGGAGACGGAAATAGAAAGAGAGGGAGACAGGAATAAAAATAAAATTTAAAAAAAAGTGAAAACAAAAAAAGGCGATTACAGAATGATGAGAGTGAGAGATAGAGAGAGAGAGAGAGAGAGAGAGAGAGAGAGAGAGAGAGAGAGAGGAGAGTGAGTGAGTGAGAGTGAGTGAGTGAGTGAGAGTGAGAGAGAGAGAGAAGAGTGAGAAAGAGAAAGAAGAAAGAGAGAGAGAGAGCACAAAAAAAAAAAGTGAAAACAAAAAAAAAAAAAAAAAAAAAGGATTACAAAATGATGACGAGAGGCAGAGCATGAAAAAAAACACTGACAAGAGAGGGCAAGAGGAGGGGAGGGGAGGAAAGGGGAGGGAAGGAGGGAAGGGAAGGAAGAGAAGGATAGAGTAGGGGAGGGAGGGAAGGGGAAGGGGGAAGAGGGGAAGGGAAGGGGAGAAGAGGGAAGGGAGGGGAGGAGAGGAGAGGGGAAGGAGGAAAGGAAAGGTGGAAGGAGTGAAGAGAGGGAGGGGTAGGGAAGGGGGGGGAGGGAGGATAGGAAGGGAGGGAAGAGGATAGGAAAGGGGAAGGGAAAAGAGGGGAGAGGAGGAGAGTAGAGGGAAAGGAAGGGAAAGGGAGAGATGGAAGGGAAGGGAGGGGAGGGACGGAAGGGCAGGAAGGAAGAGAGAAAACGGTGAAAGAGAAGGAAAGAGGGAAAAGGGTGGAAGAGATGACACAGAAGGGGGAGGGAGGAGACGACAGCGCCGAAACGCAGCAACACAAAGCGGCGCCCGAAATGACCCTCGTCACGCACGCCGAGGATCAAGTCCCGAGATATTCCCGGAGATACCGGCTGGCCCTCGAGGGAGACGCCGGTGCCGCGACCCAGTGCCCGACCCCAGTGCCACGACCCGTGTTAATGCGGTCCTCTCGTGCCGCTCCCTCCACGACCCCCTCTCCGCCCGTGACTCACTCTGCCAGCGAGGTCGTTTCTCGTCTTTCCGCAAACGACCATTTATTCGAATTTACGACGACCATGCGGGTCCTCCTAAGCAGCTGTGTGTGTGTGTGTGTGTGTGTGTGTGTGTGTGTGTGTGTGTGTGTGTGTGTGTGTGTGTGTGTGTGTGTGTGTGTGTGTGTGTGTGTGTGTGTGTGTGTGTGTGTGTGTGTGTGTGTGTGTGTGTGTGTGTGTGTGTGTGTGTGTGTGTGTGTGTGTGTGTGTGTGTGTGCCGTGCGTATGTGTGCGTTGCGTGCGCGTACATACGTCCGTCCGTCTGTACGTGTCATCTTGCGTGAGTATGTGCTTGTGCGATTACGGGCAATGGCGATTCTGACAATAAAAACCAACATAACAGTAACAATACTGTAGCCACTCGCTAACAAATCACACGAATGGTAATTGTGTCGACAATAAAGAGAAGAGGAAGGAGCAAAATGATGAGAGAGGGAGACGGAGACGGAGAGGGGGAGAGGAAAGGAAGGAAGGAAGTCAAAGAGTTAGAAATTCAGATTCAGAGAGAGAGAGAGAGAGAGAGAGAGAGAGAGAGAGAGAGAGAGAGAGAGAGAGAGAGAGAGAGAGAGAGAGAGAGAGAGAGAGAGAGAGAGAGAGAGAGAGAGAGAGAGAGAGAGAATGGGAAAGAGAAAGAGGGAGGAAGGATGAAGAGAGATAGGTACAGGCAGCGAAAGGGAGGAGGAAGAGGGGAAAAGGAGATAATGAGGATAAACGGGAGGACAAAGACAGAGAAAGAAAGAAAAAAAAAGACAACCAAACAACCAATCTTGTGGGTAGTTGTGGGTAGGAGCCCATCCCCACCCCACCCCCCTCCAGTGCACCATAGATCCCGGGAGAATCAAGAATCTGCTCTCGTTCGCGTAATCTTGTGACGTCATCCTCGTTCGCGTAATCTTGTGACGTTATCCTCGTTCGCGTAATCTTGTGACGTCATTCTATCTATTTATCTGCCGAACTATATCTAAATATCGAACAAGGTAACTATCTAATTATCAAACTAATAATCTAACTATCTAATTCACATCCCCTCTATGAGTTTTTACCTGATTTTTATCAACCTGCAAGAATTACCAGAAGTTCTATGACCCTCAATTCAATGACATTTGATGTAAGTCGATCGTCTACAAGTCAGTTTTCTAGATGCTTTTTTACTGCTATTTGTTGACTTTGGAATAGACTGCCTTCAGAGACTGTAACTTCTTCGACTCTTGAATAATTTAAAACGTCAGCTAACATGTTTTCTTACGTAATTAGCTGCCTTTCTTTTTATTCATTCTTTTCTTTGCTGTATCTTGACCTGCACTGACACTTTTGGTGGTATAAATCTCGATTTTTTCAGTGTAGCTCATTATATAGCTTAATATAATAATAATAATAATAATAATAATAATAATAATAATAATAATCTAATTATCTAATAATCGAATTATATAACAATCTAATTATCATCTAACCATAATTATCTTATCAGTCTAATTAATAATTGTTCTTAATCTAATTAATCTAATTATAAATAATAATTACTTAATAATCTAAATCTAATTACTTAATCTAAATCTAATCTAAATATCTACTTAATCTAATTATCTATAATCAAACAACCTAATTATCTCATTATCAAACAATCCAGTTCTCTAATTACTTAATCTAATTTATCTAAAAAATGCAACACAAAATGTAAACACACAACACACACACACACACACACACACACACACACACACACACACACACAACACACAACACACACACACACACACACACAACACACACACACACACACAACATACACGCACACACACACACACCACACAGCAACACCACACACACACACACGCACACACACACACACAACACACCACACACACATTTTGCGTTTCACGCCAACACACACAGGATCACACACACACACACACACCAGAGTACACACCACGCACACACACATCGGCACAATCAGTTAGACACATGGGACGGCCAGTAAAAAGCCAAGGCCA
>NW_020871609.1:880628-898128 GCF_003789085.1 Penaeus vannamei | reverse complement strand
TTAAATTTCATATTTCTTAACTGAGCTGCTTACCGCACCCTCCACCTTACCTCACCTCTACCTAACTCACCGTCGCCTCTACCACCCTTTTCCGCTCCCATCCTCATCTTATCTACATTCACCACTATTCCCTTAGCTCGCTTGCTAAGTCTTTATAGACTTTCCTCAGCTGGCTAGGCGCACGTCCAGAAGGCTCGGGCAGCTGCCTGGTAAAGTAGATTAGACACTTTTTTAATTTTCTTTTTTTCAGAATCACATAATGGCCCAAGTTTCCCTCGCGTTGTAAACCATTCTTTACACTGCATAAGGAATCTCAGATACAGATTGCTGCTCATATACATGCATAGACATTGGCAGGATGTGTGTCGCCACACATGTGCGTTGTGTGCTGTTGCTGTCGGCATACTTGGGGCCTTGCCCATGAATGTAGTTATCCGCAGATTTCGTTATACGGTCGCTAGCACATTACTCCTGTTGTTTAGTTGGTCTTGTGTCTTTCATTTTGGTCTTCTTCGTAATTATCTTTATGTCTTTAACTGTTTGTGTGCAATTTTTCTTGGTTTTCCCTTTCCGCGTATCATGTGCACCGGTGGTACACTCCTATAATCGTTCACCTCCTTACCACTTATATTTGCCAATTGTCTTTGTACTATTTATGTATAGATGTCTCTTGTATATTAGATGTCCATATTATACTATGTGGTCATTACGATCTATGTCCATCAGTGTACGGTGTCGACAGCGTCCTTTGCACTGGCTATACAAACCAGTGAACACGAACTTGTAATCTTTTTCTAAATCATCTACAACAATTCATTCAGGAGTGTGGGAACAACTTATTACGTTTTCTCGCCCGTGCGAAAGATGATGAAATGGAAATCTTAGTTGTTAGGTAGGGACGCGGTATAGAAAGTGGGCCCAGGAATAAGGAAAGCAGTGGCACGGAGGGGGGACGGTTGATTACGCTTTTTTTTTTAAGCACAAGGCAAGGAATCATTGAGCTAGTGACTATGACTACGCCCTGGGGCGAGCCGGAAGCGGCACTCCAGCCGAGACCGATTCGTCGCTTTATTACTCCTACTTCATACTTGACTGATGCTGGCGCACGAGTTGTCCACTAGCGGCTACATACTATACACCTGATCCTATCTACCATACTATAGGGCTTTGACGCTTATGTAACATGAGTAGGGGAAAGTTGAGTTGGGGAGTGGCGAGACGTACGCTGCATTGTAGCGAACACAAGAGGGTGATAGGGTTCGTTTGGGTACGGGTTGCCTCTTTAAAGTGGGCAGTTTGTAGAGGGGAGATGTAGATCTAGTGCGAGAAGTGAGGGGGTAAAGGAGAGGAAGTAGGGCTCGGAGGAGCGGAGAGGAGAAGGTGCAAGGTAGAAGCGGAGCGCAAGGGGAAGTAGGGTAGGGCTGGTGCATTGAAGTAGTGGGACATCTCTAAGGTATGTAAATTAATTATGAGAGATTGAGATGACCCAGTAGAGCGATCAGATGATTAAAATTTATTAGTAATTATGTTTAAGGAGCATGACCAGGAGAGGGGAAATAAAGTGCGTTTTACTCCGCCTTGCCGTCGGAATGGACGAGCAATGAATAGTTTCTGTGATAACGGGTAGTGTGCACCGATCTGGGAATGAGACACAAACGTGGAGCTGATAGAACAGCTGATGAGATGAGAGAAGTGAATGGGGATGCGAGCGCACTCTAGTCTTAAGCGCCTTTTATTCTATATAAGAGATTGAGGGGTAATATGATGATGAAGAGTTAAGAGTATGCCTATGTGAGAGAGATGTATGAGAGAGATGAGGTAGCTGGATGAGAGGACGCAACGCATGTAGTAGAGAGGATATAAATCCGTTAAGCTTCGAAGAGATATAAAAAAGGATGGAGTAAGAGCGGAGAGGCCATACCTCAAACTGCCCTGAGTGGCGATTGAGACTATGATAGAAGACGCCGGAATGACAAGCTGGTAGATGACGGAAGTGAGTAAAGCCAAGAAGTCAAAGAGGCGCGCGGTTGTCATCAAGATTACGGGATGAAGTTACGCACAATAGGGAAGACAGAGTAAAGACAAAGTTGCAAGCACAACGAGGGTTTCACTAAGAAAATTATAAGAGTAAACACATCGAGATAATACGCAAGCAGTGAAGATGATCGGAGACGTCGACTAGTAGAAAATATAGAGCGTAGGAATGAAAGCACGTGATTCGAGAAATAATGATACACAGCGAAATCAAGATCGGAGTACAAAAGAGAGCGACAGATATCTAAAAAGAAGCAACCAACCCTCAGGTACGAGAGCCAATAACAGTAAAAGCTGACTCTCACTAACCGGGACGAAACACTCATGCTAGTGACTCCATAGCCGACCGCATCTCGAGCGTACCGCTGTGAGTATTATTCATTCAAGGGCTGGCTCGAATCCGACTTCTCTACTAACCAGGACACAAGAGTACTTCGGATCAAAGTGGACAGTTCAGCTCTAATCGCACCAACATTTCGCTCGCCCAATCCGAGTGTTATGCCATATATGGTACCCCGAACTTTATCTCAGGGAAGAAGTAGGACGCGTGAGCATATGGGATACAGGTCGAAGTCAATGTCAAGCTTTTTACCATGAAAGTGATACCTAGTTACGTCTATATCCTCGAGTGCATGGGGGGTTTCGGTTTGTTGGTAACTATGACAGGATTAGAAGTAATTTGTTGTGATCTACTCGTTCTTGTGATTCTAACCGAGCATTATTCTCGAGAAGTTCGTGCACACTGGTGTCTTTGGAAAATAGAAGGCCTTTTGATGTTCCTTTAAATAAGTATGTGGCTTTATGTTTTCTGTACGTGTCTGAAGAGATGTGCATAATCGCCATGCGAAAGGATTAAAATATGAAGTCGTGACGCTAGACATATTCACTGATCTTGTCAGCTACTGGTAGTTCTTCCCTTTCGTCATGTCTATTTTAAAGTTGCCTACGATTTTTCCAATATGTTAGTTTAACTATGTATGCTTAGTTTTGTGAATAATATAATTTGGTAAGTATGGCTAATGTTAAGGCCACGCGGCTTATAATTTGAGGCCTTTTCTTTAGTCTTGGCTCGGGATTCCGTGTATTGAGGTTGTATTAGACTTCTCATAGCTCACACGATAAATCTTCCTTACCTATCACTTATGTGTGAAATGAATAGAATTTAGTTATGTATGATGTTAGTACTTTACCGTCTTTGAGTTGTCATTATTGCGATAACCTATCTAAATCTTTGAACCTATTCTGTTACCATCGTCTACGTTGGTATAATCTTATCAGTTAAAGCATCTGAGCTGTGGTCACACATAGATGTTAGGTCGATACAAAGTATGTATATCAGTGTATTTTATACTGAGCTAGTCTATTCTTTCTCCTAATCTCCATTGTTCTCTTCGCTAACTATTAAAACTGGGCCTAACACAACCAATATGTGGAGAAACAAACCTATCTGAGTGTCTAAACACTTCTATATAGTTATTTGAACGTATGCAGATCACTGTTGCAGCGAGTACAGAATCTTACACCCTTCCTGGATCATTGATCTAGTGAGCGCTATCTCGAGGAAATGATGAGACTGCACGAGGCTTGGTACTCTCTAACCATGTTCATCCTGTAATCGCGTCTGACAGTCACCAGAGCGCCATGACACATCTCACTAGTCCGACATCTATGAACACATTATTCACACTCGTAGCTACAGCTCATACGCTATCTTCATTTGTGCAGTAAGCTGCATGCCTTCGTCGTATCTACACCATCTTCCGTATCTCGAACGCGCACACGATGATCGCTGGAAAGCGTCCCGAAACTTAGGCTATGCGCACTCACTTTCCCGCCTGCTACTTCTAATGTGCACCCCTGATTCGGAAGTGCCCATCATCTCTATCTAACCGGGACACCGACCTATACCACACATCGGCCACTCACCCCCACACGAGGTACACTTGAAAACCGAAACAACCACAAAACCACACAAACATACAAAATCGCTACACATGTGACAGACTACATCCATACATAGCCCAGAGAAATATCTGAAGTTCTATCGCCTATCGCATATCTGGTCGTACGGACCCAATTGACGTATTCTCACCGTACGGAATGAATCCCGCTACCGCGCATCTGACCTCGAAATCCTCAGGATGTACGCGCAGACCAGGAATGAAAGACATTAGTCACTCAGAGGACGTCGGTCCCCGGACGAAAACCTGTGGCGAAAGCGGGGAAGGCAGTGGAGGCGAGCAAAGGAACCGGGGTACAAACAGCGTGTGGCGCGAGGGGCAAAACACGGCGGTAAGGTAGCAGCGTCTGTAGACGCATTGGTCAGCGGACAGAAGCCGCCGCTAGTGACAGACGAGGTCAACGAGAATGGTAACGAGGTGCCGATCACTCGCTCTAGGATGTGCAGTGAGGACACGAGAGGGCGGGAGCGTGACGGCCACTGGCCGGACGGTGTGGGCTTCAGTTGTATGTGATGGTCGGGGTTGTGTGGATATAAACACGATTTATAGGCAGAAGCAGGCGAGCAAACGTGTGTGTATATATTATCTATAATATTATAGAGGGGTTATCCTATATATATAGGGATATAAAGAGTAATATATATATATATAAAGGATAAATATAGTAGATATATAAATAGATAGTATATATGGTACTAATGTGTAGATTTGTAGGGTTAGGATAGTATATATAAGATAGTAAGATAGAGTAGTAGGTGACGTGTAAGTTATTATCACGTATAATATAGCATAACATGGAAATAGAGTGGCATCATTATGATACTAGGGAAAATGGGTGAAATAGGTAGGTAATATAGGTGAGAAAAGAGTATATGGACTAATACGTGCAAAGAGTACAGTACTAATAAGTAGCGTCAGATATCCCGGAGGAGGAATCGAGAGGGGAGAGGGTAAGAATAGAAGATTGCTCAAGACCCATTAAGTACGACATTCAGTTATAAGTACCATCGAGGCTTAAGAACTAAATCCAGAGTGATTGGGTGGCGAAGGAGGGACGCCACGAGAGGTCGGAGTTACGAGAGATCGATAGAGAATCCAGGGCAAAGAAATCTATTCGTAAGATTGGATTGGGAAGCGACAGACTCTCTTTTGGGTCTCCAATCGAGATCGAATGTGTGAACTTTGGATAAGCCATGAAAATAGTTAGGTATGAAAAATAGAGGAAACTGATAACTCGTATATAACACTATAGAAATTATTGTCATAATACAAACATTGGCACAACAATTACGGGCCTTCGCCCCCGGGGAAAATGTCGTCACTGAAGGGAGAGTAGAGGAATCAATCCATCAGGATAACAAATTAGTCGTCAGCCCTCGCTTGCGAACAAAATTCCGAGAGAGGAAGAGGAGGATCGGAGAAGGGATAACAACCGGACGCGCCATCCGGCATCGCTTCCGATTCAGGAGGTCGAGGACGGATTCGACGGCCACCATCGCTTTCCCGATTCAGGAGGTCCGATGGAAAGAGCACCACTCGCTTCCCGATTTAGGAAGGTTTGAGGAACGACGCCACCCTCCGTTCCCTATACCTTCAACGGAGACACATCGAGGACCAGACCCACGCATGCCGGTTCGGTAGGTCCAGCAGAACATTGTTCTAATTGGGATTGGAAGCGATTTTTTACAATGCTTTATCATGTTATCGCCTACCCAGGACGCCACCACCCAGTTCAGTAGGTCGAGGACGGCTCGTTCCCGGTTGTTTGGAAGAGATCTCAGCGACCTGCCGGAGACGGAGGACCGTAGGAGAGGTTGTTCTCCAGTACTTGTCTAGGACGCAGATGTGCTTTTCTCATCGCCCTGGAGTTTCGTTTTTGCCGCTCCGGGGGCTTCCCGGTATGGCGGCGGAAGAAACGGAAGAGCGACGACCCGAAGAGGGTCCTGTGCACTGCAGGAGGTTAAGAGGAGGACCCTGCTTTTTCGGTCGACCATCAACTCCGATCGGCTCTTCGTGTGAGACGAAAGACGTCCCGTGGCAGGAGGAGGGAGGAGGAAGGCAACAAGTTCCTCCGCCTCCCTGAGTTCGAGGACGGCACCACCAGGCTCAGTAGTCGAAGATCGAGCGCACCGCAGGGTTTCAATAGGGTCGAGGACGATGCCACCCAGGTTCAGTAGGTCGGAAGACGACGCCACCAGGTTCAGGTAGGGTCGAAGACGACGCCACCAGGTTCAGTAGGTCGAAGACGACGCCACCTTAGTTCAGCTAGTCCGAGGACGACGCATCTCTGCGCTACATAATTCAGAATTCATGTTTCATACTGATACATGAACAATATAATTCATTATTATTGTTATTAGTAAAAGAGCAATTAGTTGTAATCATTATCTAAAATTATCACATTGATTGTTAATTATATTATAAAATGGGTTATAATGATGAAATGACAGGTAATAATTAGCATAATAATCATTATCAGCTGCAATAATATGAAGTAATGATATGATAACTGATACCATAGCCATCGGCATAATTGGATATCATGATGATAGAGTGCAGTTGATAAGTGACAATAATGATGATACTGATGATACTAATAATCCACAGTCGCATTTATATGGCCAATGAAAAGGCTAAACTAATAAATCCCAAAAACCCTTTTGGACAGGAAAGGTCGAAAAAACAAACTTTTTCGCTTTAAAATGATTAAATTATATGGATTATGGATGATGTTTATGACATTAAGACTTCAGAGTAATTATTGAATGATTTTCATTTGATGAGATGCTTTATTATTACAATAATGATAATTATGAGATAAGAAACTAATAAAATGATGATATAGATATAAAGTGAAGCGTTTCGGGCCAAAAAAAACACTAATTATAATGATAATTTGATTAATTACCTCACAAAATAGCAATAATTAACTCAATTCTAATAATTTTCGAATTAACTAACAATCGAACATAAGAGAATAATAATAATATCATTTATTTTTCCTTCACTCTATACGATGATCATTACTGTCATGTCGATTATTTCTAAACTTATCATTAATTGTTATTATCCCATCATAGAAAATNCCCTCTTCTTTCCGTTCTCTTCTCTCTCTCTCTCTCTCCTCTCTCTCTCTCTCCCCGATAAAAAAAGTAAAGAGAGAACGTAACTGAATCTGATCATAAACAAAAAAATATTTAAGGGTAAATGGAAGATAGAGAAAGAGGGTGAGAGAAAAGATAAAGGAAGAAGGAAGAGAGAGAGAGAGAGAGAGAGAGAGAGAGGAGAGAGAGAGAGAGAGGGAGAGAGAGAGAGGAGAGAGAGAGAGAGAGATGAGAGAGAGAGAGAGAGAGAGAGCAGTGAGAAAAAAAAAGAACAGCGAAACGAAAGAACGAAAAAGAAGAAAACCAGAGAGAAAGAGAAACCCAACAACAATGAAACAAAGCAACGGAGCAAAAAAAAAAAAAAAAAAAAAAAAAAATGGAGAGAGAAAACTGGGTCCAATTTGAGTAAAAGCAGAAAGTGAAGAGTTGGCTAAAACTCAAGTGGGGTCGCGCCGAGAACCGTTCGACTGTCCCTGAGGCCGGAGGGACGCGCTCAAGATGAAATAAAGTTGCGAGGTGCGAAGGTGAACGTAAAGCTTTATGGGTGGTGGTGAGGGGGGAGGGGAGGGGAAAGGGAAGGGGTGGGGTAAGGGGGAAGGTGAGGTGGAGGGGAAGGGGAAGGGGAGGGGAAAAGAGGAGGGTGGAGTGTGGAGGGGGGAAAGGGGAAAAGGGGAGTGGGGAGGTGGAGAGGTAAGGGGGAAAGGGAGGTGGAGGGGGGAGGGGGGGAGGGGAAAGGTTGGAGTGTGGAGGGGGGGAAAGGGGAAAGGGAGAGGGGGAATGGGAAAGGTGGAGGGGAAGTGGAGATGAAGGAAAAGGGGGAGGTGGAAGGTGAAGGGGAGAGGAGAGGGAGGGTGGAGGTGAAGGTGGAGGGAGAGGGGAAGGTACAGGTGAAAGGTGAAGGTGAAGGTGAGGTGAAGGTGGAGATGGAATGGAGGTGAAGGTGAACACAAAGCGTTATAGGCGAAGGTGGAGGTGAAGGGGAAGGCGAAGAAGGAGGCTTAGGTGAAGGTGAAGGTTGCGGCTTGGAGGTGAAGGGCGCCGGGTGTGCGGGCGTGTTGAGAGTGTTTGAGATGAAGTTGCAGGAGGGTGATTGCAGGAGAGAGGCGGGAAGGCGGGCGTGCGGCGGCTGGAGGGTGCAGCTGCGGCGGGCGAGGAAAAGCAGAGGTGGTGCAAGGCGGAGAAGCAAAATTAGAAAGGAAGAAATGAAGGGAGATGATGGAGGGGGAAGCAGGGAAGGAAGGAAGGATATAGGGGGGGAAGCACAGAGGGAGGGGACATACGTGATAATCGAGGAGATAGAAAGGAGAAAAAGAAGGAATATAGGGGATAATTAAGGAGACATAAAGAAGCAGACGTAATAACAGAACTTCATAGTTGAGACGACATAAGTCGAGAAATAAAAAAAAAGAAAAAATACGCGATCAGAAACAAAATTTGAGACCAAGGGGAACACTGATTGATTTATAAAAAAAAGACTAACTTCACGCAGCCCGAAAACAACATGAAGACAAGATGTCCAAAGTTCCGCGATTTGCATATCTCGCTTCCAAACATTACGACTTGGCAGATTTTTTTCGCGGCGTCGTCGTCGTCGTTTCTCCCGCTGTGACGGAGGCGAGGTGGCCCGAGTCCGCTTGGCGCTGGGGGGGGGGGGGGGTCCTTTGTCCTTGCGTTGGTTGTTTTGGTCTTGTTTTTTTTAGGGGGGTTTGTTGTATTTTTTTGTTTGTTTGTTTGCGTGCAGCGGTTGTTCTTAGTTCCTTTATGGTCGATTTTTTTTCTTGTTTTTAGGATGCACGTGTCTTTTTTTCTTTATTAATGTGTGTTTGTATCACCTTTTTAATGTGTTTGTATGTATGTTTGTATGTTTTTGATGTGTTTGTCAATGTATGTCCTTATACTTATGTGTTTATTTGCGTTTTTGATGTTACTGAGAAGGCGAGAAAGGGAAAAAATCTATTCAACTCTTCATAGTTCGATTTCCCAGGGACACGATTAACTAAAATGATAGTTTTCCGAATGAATGAAAAAAAACATAACATATTCAGCTTCAAATTTCAAACACTGAAAGAATCAGATATACAATAAATAAATAAATAAATAAATAAATAAATAAATAAATAAAAATGCATAGATATAGATGCAAAGTGAAATACAGTCATAGAAATCGAATTCGTAACGCTCACATCTTTCTTCTTTTTCTTCCCACAGGTAACTAACAGCGAAAAAAAGCTGGTGGCGCCGGTGTCACGTCGATTCGGTTTCCCTTGGCCATGTTACAGCACCGAGGTGAGGGAGACGAGTGAAAGGAGTGAAGTGAGTGAGACGAGACGAATGAAGTGAATAAGGTGAGGGAGAGGGGGGGAGGGAGAGAGGGATTTAAGTATAAGATCGAGATGAATGTGAGGTCAGTATGGCTATTAAGATATGTGCGATGAGTAAAATGATTGACATGAGTGAGACCAGTAAGGTGAGTGAGATGAGTGACGTAAGTCGCTTTAGATGATAGTTACGAGTGAGAAGAACAAGGCGATTGACATGAATGAATGGTTGAACAAGGGAGATGAAACTAGCCTGTTTGTAAGCTTTTAGGTATGGTTGAATGAAGCAGATTTTTACTCACCTGGTTGCATGTTTGATGGCTGTGGTTGAGTAAGCCAGTTTGTGTTTAGATTTTTCCTCACCCGGTTGGATATGATGTGATGGTTGAATAGGGGAGATTAAACTAGCTTGTTTGCAGGTTTTATCTCTATTGTTAAACGACCATAATTCACGGTGAAGATTGTCAAGGTTGGAAGTCAGGGCAATAAAATAAATCAAAAATTAAAAGTCGATGAGGATGAGAAAATGATGAGATGAGAAAAGAGTCGGTTAATAGATGTCTTTGATAAAAAAAAAAGGTCAATCTTACGCATTTCACAGGATCGCCTATTCTGCGTTCAAGTCCTTTCGAACGTAACTCCATTTACCGCCTATTTTGCATTTAATGTGAACGTGAACATACAGTTTTCATGAACCTATATAATGGAACGCGCTCGCATGTGTGCGTGTGTGTCTGTCTACGTCTGTGTGTCCGCGTGTCATGTTTGTGTATCAGTGTTTGTGTATGTTATGTATTTGTGCGTATATATACACAACACACATAGTCACATCTGCACAAATACACTCATACATCCAGGTATATTAATATTCATGCACTTGCATTTCCATGTAGAAATGCATTTTTCACGCTAACTTTTAAAAGAAGCTTCCAAGTCTTACCATTTATGCAAGTTGTTCTGCAATCCGGATAGTGGATGTGTTTTCAAGGAGCAGCTTGCATATAGCGCGCAAACTTTACAAGCGTTTTCATCTGCGACCGGAGAGATAAAGCAGTTGGAGCTCTCGCCGACGTTCGCGCGTTACGACGGTGTTCGACGCCGCTGCGACACCGCTCGGGCGAGCACGGTCCCCCCCCCCCCCATGCATGTTCGGCCGCTCCTCCCGGCGGCGGAACCCTCGAGTGCCTCCTGATTGAGACCGAATCGCATGTTCCTTTTATCGGAGAGCTCGTTACGCCGGAGGAGGGTGGCTGGGAAATAACAACAGCAGGCGAATGACTTTATTAATTTAGCTAATGTAATGGCCAGCCTCGGCGGGAGTATAAACAGCACAGAGGTATAAATACACGCAGCGGCTGTCGTAAACATGGGTGTGGGGGAGCATGAAACCGAGACCGCCACGTCTACACGGGTGTGTGCACGTGTGTGTACGGATAGACGAAATATAGGTACACATGCCTTGTGCATAGATATATTCATGGATGCGCGCGTTGCTTAGGTATGTATGTATGCACTGACGGAGTTATACATGCTAAATGTGTTTATTTGTTGCGGACATATGATCATATGCATATTCTGTGTACTCCGATTTCCAAAGTTGGTACAAAGTATTCATAAACATATGCGCTCACATAATGTATGTGCGCCAAGGTCGTGGTGGGCATTGCATTACGGAAATATGACCTGAATGGCCGGACGCATTCAGTTTGGCACCTTGGCACTCCCCAAGGAGAAAAAGACACAAGCGCCTTGTGTACCGCGTTTCGTCTGGAATGCCAAGCAAATATAGAAGCAAATACTCGTGTTTCCTGTGCTTTGGGACACGAATCAAGGTGGACGAGAAAAAAGTTCATCATTATGTGTATTTGTGCATGAAGTGCAAAATCATCTTAGCAGTTCAAATGTCATGGAATGAGGAGCGTACCTTTGTTGGGACATATAACTAACATATTAATTACTTACCTTAATGAAGTACCTTATAAAATCATAATACGAAACTCGGTCATTAAAAATGTACCAGAAAGTTCTAGGGTTTACCGAGGACGCTTCTATGACAAAGCTTGTTCCAAATCAGGGATCACAGCGGCCGGCGAACAGTAAAAGGTAGAATAAAAAGAAACCTTTTTTTTTTCTCTCTCTCCCTTGAAGCTACTATGTCCATGAATAGGCATGTAGCGGTAGATAAGCCTTATTAAAACTCTACTTTGGTCCGTATTAGCGGTAGGGGGAACGGGGGGGAGGGGGGGGGGGATGGTGGAGGCGTTACTGCAGAGGTGAGAAGAACGTGGGTCGAAGTTGGTGGAGGCGATGCTGTTGAGGTGGAGAAGGTGAGTTGGTGGAGGCGATTTTTGATTTTTGGGGGGGTTAGATGGGGGTTGGAGGTTGGTGGAGACGATAGCGAGAGGTGAAGTTTGAAAGAGGTGTTGGCGACGATGCTAACAAAAGACGACGTTAGTAGGCGGGAGGAGAGGCGATGCTGACCGCCAGGTAGGGGCGAGGTGGAGGTGGTGGAGAGGCGAAGCTGACGGCGGTGGAGGAGGGAGGTGGAGGTGGTGGAGAGGCGAGGCTGACGGCGGTGGAAGAAGGCGGCGGAGGCGAGTGAGCGTCGGCCGGGGCGGTATGCGACGGCGAAGACACGGCGGATTTCGTGAATATTGCGATGTTGGTGGAGAAAGGCAAATAAGTGGTGACAGGTATTGCCTTTAATAACAGGGCTTCTGGCGCTGAGCGAGACGGACGAGGAGGTGAAAAGGGGGAGAAAAATCAAGTTTTCTCATGACCGCTCGGCGAGTCTGGGTTAAAAATATAAAAAGTAAAAAAAGAAAAGAAAAGAAAAAAAAAATCACGATCATGTATTTGCATGACTGCTTGGTGAATTCTCCTTTGAGATGTCTCTCTTTCTCTATCCTATCTCTCTCTCTCTTCTCTCTCTCTATCTCTCTCTCTCTCTCTCTCTCTCTCTCTCTCTCTCTCTCTCTCTCTCTCTCTCTCTCTCTCTCTCTCTCTCTCTCTCCTATCATATATATATATATATACTATATGATATATATATATATATATATATATATATATATATATATATAATATATATATATTATATATATATGATATATATATGTATATATATATTATATATATATATATATATATATATATATATATATATATATATATTATATATATTTATATGTCCTCTACATCATTACCTCATGCATGTCATCTCGGAAATTTGCCGAATCATAAGCCTTCCAAGAGCCCTTTAACAAAAAGAAAGCAAGCATCATATATTGTATTTCATTACTAAGCCTTCAATTCCCCTTTCCATAATCCAGCTGATATTTTAATATATGCCATACACAACAAGAGGAGGGGGAGAGGAAGGGGAGGGGGGAGAGGAAGGGAACTGGCACTAGAATTGGGGCCCCGTGCGTGGTTCAGGGGGTAGGTGGGGGTAATGGGGTGGGCAGACGGAGATGGGGAGGGGTAGGGGGTTCTAGAGGGAGGGAAAAGGGGTAAGGGGGGAGGGACCTGCCTCGTAAAACCCTTGGGATGGGCCCTAAACGCCAGCAGGGGACAGCGATGCCAGCGTCCCTTATACGTGGTCAGTAAATAAGTAGGGGAGGTAAATGTGCAGATTTTTTTTTTTTTTTTTTTTTTTTTTTTTTTTTTTTTTTTTTTTTACTTTTCTCTCTCTCTTAGTTAAAAAAAAAGTTATGGCGACCGAAAAACACTCGAGCTAATACAATGGGATTTTTTCGAAATTTGTGAAGACGGTTTGGTTGGTCGAGTGTGGATGGCTCTCGTTGTTTTATTCATTGCCTTTTGGTTCGAGATTCGGAGAAGCGGGGGAGCAGGTGGATAGCGGGGGGGGGGGACGTGTGGAGGTGGAAGAGGGGGCTAAGGTACACGTCTCGAATATTCCGATTAAAGAGAAGGAAAAAGAATCGTTAAATGGAAGCAGTGGGGGTGGGGATGGTTAGGGGGTGGCCGGGGGTGGGGGTGGGTAAGGAAATGGATTCCAACCGAGGGTAAGTAATTGTAATGGATCTTATTCTGAAACGTTGATCTTGCAAAGACTGTGAAAGCGGATTTGTATGTTTCAAAGTGGGATGTGTTTGCTAAGACGTTTTATGCAGTTCATGTATATATATATATTTGCGTCTGTGTGTAGGCGTGGGTGACTGTAGGTGTATTTGTCTGTAATTCCAGTGACTACAACACTACAACAGCATTACACAACGGTATAATACACCACGCTGCACAACATTACATCTTACCATGGTGCGGTGTGGCATGCGCACACACACACACACACACACACACACACACACACACACACACACACACACACACACACACACACACACACACACACAACACACACACACACACACACACACACACACACACACACACACACACACACACACACACAGGCACACGCACACGCACACACACACACACACACACACACGACACAGACGCGCACACACACGCAAGCTGGCATACTTGCTTGCTTACTTTTACACATCCGTTTCTTTGTCGTCTCATTTTTTTCGCAAACATTTATCCCGGCGTGAGTGCATTTCCGGCGGCCTCTCCTCTTTTGCGAAACGGCCGAGCGCTCGCAAGGAGAGGCGGTCCACTATTCGCCCAACAACGAGTCCACTATTCGCCCAACAAAAGCGCCGTGATTGTACTCCTGACTCGGGTTTTGTTACCCCGGTTCGAGCTTTGATGTATCGGCGAAGTTACAGCATCGATATATTTGCCGGGAACAATTTTCCAACAGTTTAATGCCCCGTGTAATGGCGGTTGTAACAAGAGTTTTATTTAAAAATGGCTCTCAAGAACTTTTATTGGCGCCCGGCGATTTACAAGGTTTGCATGGATAATGGTTTACCTATAAAAAGTGTTTGAAAGTAAACAATCAACCGGAAGTCAGGCACGCAGTCACGGGCACGGAAGGGGGCGTGGTTTATTAAGGGAGGGCGGGGCTAAGCCACACAGGTAAACATTGATCTTGTTTATTGCATGAATGAGAAGCGGCAGTCGCACTAAATTGTCTTTATGGTTCATATTTCGCTGGAAAATAACAGAAGGTTAAGTCTTAAGGCCCGTGTGGTATGGCTTTCTTTTAGGCAGGCGAGGCTTTGAAGGTTTGCTTTGTATACTTAGTTATTCTTTCTCTTGTTTCTCAGTCTTTCTTTCTTTCTTTCTCTCTTTCTCCTCTCCCACTCTCCTCTCCTTCCTCCTCCTCCTCTCCTTTCCCCCCCTCCCTTTCCTCCCCCCCTCCCCCTTTCCCCTCCCTCCCTTCCCTTCTTCCTCTCTTCCTCTCTACCTCATCCCTCTCTCCCTTCCCTCTTTCTCCCTCCTTTCCCTACACCCCGGTTTCTTGTTATCTCATGTGTCGCTTCTTTTTTCTTTTTTTTTCCTTCTCCCTTTCTTCCGATTTTCGCTCCCCGCCCCGGCTGCTTGTTCCCAATATCCAGTCTTGAGAGCATTGTCTCGAGATGTATTTGCATAATCCCTAGCTGGGCGATCAGCTGACTAATTCTGAATATGAAAAGTTTTTACGGAGTTCCTCTAGTCGGAGATTACGTCAAGATACAATATGAAAAGGGGAGCGGGGGAGGCGGGGGGGAGTACTGTTCTTGCCTTCTTATCTTTAATTGTTCTTTGTTTGGATGGGATGTTTTTTTTTTATATATAATCTATTTCTTGATCGTGTTTTGTTTTCGTCACGTTTTTGTTTCGATTTTTTCTCTCTCTCCTTTTTTTTTTTCATTTTTTTGGTTTCCCCTTCTTCACCTTTTCTTTCCCTTCTTCTCCTTCGTCACCTCATCTTCTTACAACGTCCGACGCCACTGCATTTTCTATCCCCATTCTGCCTTGCTCCCATTTCCCCCTTTTTGTTAACCACCTCGTGAAAATAGCTCCTGACTAAGGCAAGGATGGAAGCCAAGAAAATGAAGAAAGGTGAACAGGAGAGAAAGAGAGAGAGAGAGAGGAAGGGGGGACGTTAAAAAAAGAGGAGGGGAGAGATTGAAGGTAGGAGGAAGAAAGAAAGAGAAAGAAAGAAAGGGAGAGAAGAAAGATAGAGACAGAAGAGGGGCGGTAAGAGGGGAGAGAGAGAAAGAGAGAGAGAAGAGAGAAAAGAAGGGAGGCGCTAAGAAGGGGAGAGAAGAGAAGCGAAAGAAAGGAGGAAGAGAGAAAGTGAGAGAAAGAAGGGAGGCGCTGAGAAAGGGAGAAAAGAGGGAAAGAGAGAGAAGAAAGGGAGAAGAGAAAGAGAGCGAAAGAGGGGAGGCGGAAGGAGGGAGGAAGGAGGGAGCGCGTGTTTATCCCAGGGTCATGAGCGCAGCTGATGTTTGGGAGGAAATGTACACATTACGTCATTCTTCTCTATCTCGGCGATGGGTGGGGGTGGGGTGGGCGATGGGGGTGGGGGTGGGGGTGGGCGATGGAGGGGGGAGTGGGGGAGAGGGAACGTGGAGGGAAAAAGTGAAAAGGGAAGAGGCAGGAAGATGGATGAACTCGAACGTTCATATTCAGAGGAGAAAGAAATAGAGGGTGGATGGGGTGGTGTGGGGGGGGAGGGTCAAATGAGTTCGAAAATCAGGAATTGGAAAACGAAAGAAATAGGAAACAGATTTAAAGTTGATGAGAGTACGTTTGTTAAGGTGAAACTGACGAAACATCCGCCATTTGGCCGATACTCTCCACGTTAAGCATTTATTTATCGTAGATATTTGGGTCTTAGATCCTTTATTATGCTGATAATTTTAGACATGAAATCTCCCGTATTTTTTTTTACTAGTTATTAAGCTAAAAGTCGCTAGGCTTTCTTTCACTATCAAACACTTATTTGATTATAGTGTGTGGTTAGGAATATTGTTTTTATCTGTTAGCGTTAGAAAAAAGTAAGAAATGTTAAAGGTAACTACGGTATCAGTTGGATTAATTGGATTATATTTGCTATTATGGCCACATTAATCGATTTTTTTTTCGCATCAATAAAGATAATGAGATTGTTACGTGTTAGTTATTACTATGTAAGGTTTCTCTATCTCTCTTTCTCTTTTTATTTCTTTCTCTCCATTCTTTCCCCTCTTCCTCCTTTCTTTGCTCCTACTTCTTTCTCTTTCCTTTTATTTCTCCTTTCTTTCCTTCTACCTCCCCGTCTCTCCCTCTCTTCCTCTTTCCTTTTCCTTCCCTCCCTTTCCCTCTTCTTCCTCTCTCCTTGCTCCCCCCTTCCTCTCCTCTCTCCCCCCTAACCCTCCCACCCTTCCTCTCCCTCTCTCCCCTCCCCTCCCTCTTTTAACCCTCCCTCCCTCATCACTCCCTTGCTCCCTCCTTCCTCTCCTTCTCTCTCTCCCCTTTCTTAACCCTCCCACCCTTCCTCTCCCTCTTCTTAACCCTCCCTCCCTCATCACTCCCTCATCACCCCCTTGCTTCATCACTCCCTCTCCCTCCTTGGAAGTACAGCATGAGCAGCGAGTGACTTTTCAATAAAAAAGAAGTTAGAGAGGAAGTACCCTCAATACTTGGGCCCAAATCTTATTAAAACTTCGCAACTCATCAGCCTTCTCAGATATTTTTGGTTCAGTTAAATTAAAAATCATGAAGTCATTCCCTATTTTTTGTGTGTCTTTTGGAGAAGGAGGAGGGAGAGAGAGAGAGAAAATAAAAACGTTAATTATATCGTAATCTATTTTCTCTTTTTTAAGTTCTTGGGGTTATGATTGTATTTTTTTTCGTTTTTTTCTAGGTCTCATAGTTTTTGATTTATGTGGCATTTATATGGTTCAGAGTCTGAGGTATTTCATTATATTTAATGCTGGGTTCGCTCTTTGGAGTTCTCCTTATACCCGGATCACCTTAATTGAGTTAACAGTAGCTTTCTTGCGGTTGATATACTCATTATATTTTGGTAAATTATGTCTTGGGGGACCCTTTTTAAGAACGAGTTTAGGTCACTTCGAGTATGGTATAGTTTTTTTTTTTCTCTCTTCGTGATATGGTTTATAATGAAAGGTACAGAAATATATTTTCCAGGATTAGAATGATGGGATATGCGTCCCAT
>NW_020871609.1:866693-869193 GCF_003789085.1 Penaeus vannamei | reverse complement strand
GCGCTCGGAGCGTGTCATCGCTCGAGGGCACGATGTGTAGCATCTAATGTCATTACATGCATCACGCAGGCACGATAGATGAGAGAGTACAGGCTATAGGATAGGACTCGGATAGTCGACGAGGAGATCAGACGTCGAGACGATGTGCACATCAGAGATAGAAGAGAGACGGACTGGTAGACTAGAGTGTAGAGAAGAGATCATAAGGCTCGGTTGAGGAGAGATGATGCACTCACAGTAGACGATACTACCGAAGCTTAGGGATCGAATGACGAAGAAGAGAGTGAGGAGATAGGTCGCGTAGTATTCTTAAGGCTGTATATATAATGCGAGAGATAGTCGAGAGAGGAAATGAGTGAGCTGCGTATAGCTAGAGCTAGATTATATAGAGGTAGCCGATGATGATCGCGGCATCGTATATTACGAGATGGTACGGAGCGAGCGAGAAATCACTCGCTACGCGTGCGCGCGTCACGGCGCCACGCGAAGAGGAGGAAGGTAGCATTTCACACGAGAGAATGGAGGATCAGAGAAGCTAGTAGAGTAGGGAGGCGAAGCAGAGAGAGCCTCCGTGCCCTGAATTTAACGTAGATCTAGCAGGTAAGGAAGACACTAACACTTTTCTTTCATATTGTTCAGTTTTTCCCTCCGTTTTGCATCGCTCATTATCAGCCAAATCGTGGTTTTGGATGTGTATGTGGTGAACGTGGTGGTTTTGCATGTGGTGAATGAGTTGGTCGCGGGTGTGATGAACGTGGTGGTGGTGGATGAGGCGATGGCAGCTCTAGTGAACGCGGTCGACGCAGTGAATGCAGTGGATGTGGTGAACATGGTGAATAGTGTCACGTGGAAGCCGCTCCTATGGCCTGCGCCGGCGAGAGGAAGGTGAAGGGAAGCGGCGCCTCGGAAGGTCAAGGGCCACGGGGGAGAAAGGCCAGGAAGGCGGAGGAGCAAGGGCGGCCCTCCCTGCAGTGGCCCCGGGCCTTGCTCGCTCGCTATTCATCCCGACGCAGACCGCATGTCCTGTCTTTGCAAAGCGGTCGGCGCTCGGCTCGCGCGGCCATTGCTGTTCGGCCAGTTTTTTTTCTTTTTTTTTCTTTCTCGTTTCCTTCTTTCTCTTACCTCTTCCTAATTTTGTCTCGTTGATTCTTTTGTGTTATCTCTCGCGGCCGTTGCTGTTCGTCCAGTTTTTTTTCTTTCTTTCTCTTAACTCTTCCAGTTTATTTTTTACCTATTCCTAATTTTGTCTCGTTGTTAATCTTGTGTTATCTCTCGCGGCCATTGCTGTTCGTCCATTTTTTGTCCATTGGTTTCTTTCTCTTGCCTTTTCCACTCTTTTCATATTCATTCTTTCTCTTACCCTTGTGTTATTGTTCATTATTGTTCATCCATTTTTTTCTTTTGCTTATTTCCTTCTGTGTCATACCTCTCCCTTCATTTTTCTTGTTACTTCTTTCTCTGACCATTTCTTTTATCACCCCCACTCCTTTTTTAAAATTTCCTTCTTTCTGTTACCTTTCTCTTACCTTCACTCACTCTTTTTTTTCATTTTCTTCTTTCTCTTACCTTCCCCTCACACTTTTTTTTCCTCATTTCCCAACTTTTCGTTACCTTTCCTTTGCATTCTCTTACTCCTCCCCCTCCCCACTTCTAGCACTGTCTTGACCCCTCCCCCTTCCTCCCCTCCTTCCTTCCCTCCGCCTCCCCCCTCCCTCTCCTCCTTCACCCTCCTCCTCCTCCCCTCAACTCCTCCTCCTCCTTCACACTCCTCCTATCCCTCCTCCTCTCCTCCTTGCATACTCCTCCCCCTCCTCCTCCTCCTCTTACCTCCCTCCTCCTCTCTCCCATCCTCCTCCTCCCTCTTCCTCCTCCTCCTTCTCCTCCTCTCCTCCCTCCTCCTCTCCACGTCCTTTGATGTCGGGGGCGCGAGTCGTTTTTGGAACTCGGGGGTCCGTTGGAGCGACAGCTGATTGGCGGTTACGACGTGGGGGTTGTCTCCCTTGCCGGTGTTGTAGGGGGTCGTTGGGTAGGTGGGCGTGGGGCGCGCGTAGGCGTGTGAGGGGAGGGGGGGGATGGGAGAGGGGGGAGGAGGGAGGAGGAGGAGGGGAGAGGGAGAGAGAAGAGGGAAAGGGAATGTGGAGAGGAGGGGGAGGGGGAGGGAATGTGGAGAGGGGGAGGGAGAGGGAGGGAATGGGGAGAGGAGGGGAGGCGAAGAAGGGAAGGGAATAGGGAGGGGGAGGGAGAGAAAGGGAAGAAGGAGGGTAGGGAAAGGAAAGGTAAGTTGAGGGGAGGGGAGGGAGGGAAAGGAAGGGAAGAGGAGGGGAGGCGAAGATTAGGAGGAGGAGGGAAAGGAGATGGGGAGGATGCGTGGGGGAGGGGAGAGGGAAGGCGGGAGATAGAGAGGGAAGGGGAGGAGACTCGGCAGGAATGTTGTGAAGCTTGCGGAGCGTGGCACGTATGTCGGGCTGCACCGTCAGAAATGTGTACGTGAGAGAAAGAG
>NW_020871609.1:859193-861693 GCF_003789085.1 Penaeus vannamei | reverse complement strand
TTTCCTTATTGTGTTGCTATTTTCTGTCCAAACTATCTAGCCTTGTTTTCCTTTCTCTCGGTAGGTCCTGCGTTTTCATCTCTCTCTCTCTCTCTCTCTCTCTCTCTCTCTCTCTCTCTCTCTCTCTCTCTCTCTCTCTCTCTCTCTCTCCTCTCTCTCTCTCTCTCTCTCTCTCTCTCTCTCTCTCTCTCTCTCTCTCTCTCTCTTCTTCTCTCTCTCTCTCTCTTCTCTCTCTCTGTGTTCCTGTATTTATCACATACTTTATCCTTCCTCATTTCGTTTGTGTTTTCCCTCCATCTCTTTCCTTCTCTCTTTCAGTCATTTTTTCTTTTTTGTGTATTTATATTTGTTTTATAGCGTTTAATACCACTTCCCCCCTCCCCCTCCCCGTCTCCATTCGCCTGCGCAAGCAATTGGAGAAGCAGGAGTGTATGGGCAGGTGATTAGAGGTGCTTCATCTCGTTAATCGCTTGTAATCACCCTGTGCTTGTAAATCTAGTTACGAGGTTCATCGGGGCGCGAAATGGTGTTGCTCGGAGTTGTTACGCCGCCGCAAGCACGCGCTCACGCACCGGCACACGCATGCAGACACGCACTTCCACATACACACGCACTCGAATACTGACGTTCTCTCTCCTCATGTAGACTCAGTCGCACTCACGCATACAAACACCCGCGAACGCACACAAACACACACGCACGCGCGCACAAACACACCCACCCACACGCATATACATACACATACACACACATACAAACATACATCCCCGCAGATACACACGCACACAAACGTCTTTCCCCGCACGTACACAGGCGATTCGGTCGAAGCCGCCGTGCCTGAACCGCCTCGCCAAAACACACTTTTAACCTCCGAAGAACATGGCGTCCTCGCTGCTTATTAACTCACTCTCCCACGCTCCTCATGGCAATCGCGGCCGCTGGCTTTTAAACGCAAGACGCCGATTGCCGCGGCCGTGTTGCATCGCGCGAAGGCGGGTGTGAGACACGTTTCGACGGTTTTTTCAAGAAGGGTGCAACGTTGCGACGGGATGGGTGTCTGGTGATTGTATAAGGATCCTATCTTTTTTATCATTTATTTTTATCATTACAGTATTTTTTATTATTCCAGTTTTTTTTATCATTATCGTATTTTTAGTCATTATAGCATTTTTTTTTATCATCGCAGGAATTTTTAATCATTACAGTATTTTTTTCATTACAGTATTTTCTTTATCATTACAGAGGTGGTAGTCAAAAGTCAAAGTAGGTCCCGTAGCCAAGTGGACATAGAGGACATGTTCGTAGTCGTACAGGCAATAGCAATAGTAATAGGATTTTCATAGTAGTGACAATAACCCTTGCAGCAGCATTTGTAATCGAATTTCAATAAAGGTAATCATAAACACCGGTGTTATCCTTTTTTATGTGTGTTATTATAATTAAGTTTGCTCAGCGGCGAAGGACGAGCCGCCCCTAAATAAATCGGGGACGCGTGTGTGTGAAAAGGGAGCGGGAACAACACCCTCCAATTTCACGGTGGGCGGCTAGTGGCGTGTGTATTAATGTGCGGTTTTTGGAATGTAGGCCTATGCGAGGGGGGTGGGCGCGGGGTGAGGAGGGAAGGGAGGGGGGAGAAGGGGGTGAAGGAGGGGGCTGGGGAGACGGGGGAGAAGGGGAGGCGGGGAGGGGGTGAAGGGGGGGAGGGGGGGGGGGGGAGAAGGAAGGGGCGGGGAGAGGGCGGGGGGAGGGGGCAAGGAGTGAAAGAGGGGGGGAGAAGGGGGCGAAGGAGGGAGGCGGGGATTATTAGGCTTACAGTTGTTTAAAACTCGACACTCCCAATCTTTCTCTCTCTCTTTTTCTCTTTCTCTCTTTCTCTCTCTTTTTTCCCTTCCCTTGGGCTTTTCCTGTTAGCGTCGAGTGGGCATAGACGCAGATTCATTATTCATTCCATTTCGGGGAACTTTGAGAGTATCCTGCATAATAGGTCTATACAATTTTCATTCATCCCCGGAAGATAATAAAATAGCGATATCACGCCCGTAAAAGAGGACCATAAAATCCGCGTCGAGAATGCTTTGTGTGGTTTTGTGTCAGGTGTGCGTGTGTGTGTATGTATGTATGTATGTATGTTTGTATGTATGTATGTATGTAGACCTGTTTGCTTATGTGTGTGTGCGTGTTTATGTATGTATGTAGGCCTGTTTGTTTATGTGAGTTATATGCATCTGCGTATGTAGGTTTACACGTGTGTGTATGTGTGTAAGAAGTGTATTAGGATCACATCAACAGCTTTCTAGATATTTTATTCATCCTTGAGCTTTAGAAGGTTTAAGCATCGCGTATCCCTGTCCGCGCCTTAAAGTGAATAATTAGCATTTTCTTGTTATATCTGGAACGTTCGCTGTTTTGATTGTCTCTAATGTCGCTCCATTTTACCTGAAATCACCTTGCATTATGCATATCTACATCAGAATGGTACATTATCGTCGTATACAATATT
>NW_020871609.1:851693-854193 GCF_003789085.1 Penaeus vannamei | reverse complement strand
CTCTCTCTCTCTCTCTCTCTCTCTCTCTCTCTCTCTCTCTCTCTCTCTCTCTCTCTCTCTCTCTCTCTCTCTCTCTCTCTCTCTCTCTCTCTCTCCTCTCCCTCCCTCCTCCCTCCCTCCCTCCCTCCCTCCTCCTTCCTTCCCTCCCTCCCTCCCTCCCATCCTTACAAACAGGCGCATGTTTAACTTCCCAAACCCCACCACATCGCGCTGGGATTTGATTGCGGCGGCGCTGGAATTGCGTCACATTTCATTTCCAGTCGAGCGGCGGCCGTCACGTCCCCCGCCTCGCCTCGTGTGACGTACCCCCCCCCCCCCTCCCCCCGGTGCGCATAGGCCTACTTACCCCATCGTCGGCGACCGATCGACCCCTTGGCCAGTGACGGACGCTCGGGTTTAAAAGCCGCCGCCAGATATCCGCCGTCATTAATAAGAGGGAATACCTTAATTTTACTCGGGCGCGCTCTTATGGTAATGGCGGGGAGGGGGGTGGGGGTGGGGGGAAGGGAGGAGAGGAGGGAGGTGGGGAAGGGCTGAGGAGAGAGTGGTTGGAGGAGGAGAGGGAGGTGAGGGGAGGTGAGGGGGAAACTTGAGGGGGGAGGAGGGGAGGTGGGGGAAGATTCTTGATGGAGGAGGAAGACGGGAGGAAGAGAAGGTGGAGGAGAGGAAAGGGTGGGTGGGGGGAGAGGGGATAGGGCATGGGATGGGTGTTAGGAAAGGGAAACAGAGGGCTGTGTGAAGGGGGAAAGGGTGTCGAGAGGAAGAATGGGGAAGGGAAAAGAGGAGAGGGCGAGACACTTTGGATTTCCAGTGAATAATTTATTAACGAGGCAAGGATAGACGCGCGTACATTAACAGGGAGGAGGAGGAGGAGGAGAGGAGGTGGAGGAGGAGAGGAGGAGGAGGAGGAGGAGGAGAGAGGAGGAGGAGGGGAAAGAGGAAGAAGAGGGGGGAGGAGAGGGGGAGGCGTGAGGAGGAGAAGGGGGGGGGGGGATGGCGTGAGGAAGAGGGAGCACAAGAAGCCGTACTTGAATGCGAACATATAATGGGAGAAAAAAAAGAACAAGGAGGAGAACTAAATGAAGAGAGAAAAATGCAAATGAACTTCGACTTTTAAAAAGGGGCAAGCTTGGGATACAGTGAGAAAAGAATGCGTGAGTATATGTAAATTTTTTTCTTTCTTCTTTTTTTTCTCTTTTTCCTTTTTCCTTTCTTTTTTATTTTTCCTTTCTTTTTTCTTTTTCTTTTTCTTTTTCTTCCTCTCTATTTTTCTTTTCATTAAATGCATTATATACAGAAAGGAGTACGTACATCCACATGTAAATCAGACATATACCCACACAAACCCTAATGCGTTTGTACAAATATAGACTTAACATAATGGCAAATAACAAGAGAATGCTAGAGGCAAGAAGAGCCATAAAAACTTTCTGGATGATTCGTTTAGGATTACGGGGAAGGGGGAGGGGGGGGAGAGAGAGGCAAGGCGAGGAAGAGAACGCGAAAAAGGGAAGGGGAAAGAAGAGACCAAGGAGGCAAGGAGAGGAAAAGGGAAATGGAGGTGAGTGGAGAGGGAGAAGGAAAGGGAGAGGGAAGTAGCCAGATTGAAATTACAAACTATAATTTGGCAAGAATGATGGATGTCTGCAGCCGCGTCGTTAGCCTTGTATCTCCCTCTCTCTCTCTCTCTCTCTCGTATCTCTCTCTCTCTCTCTTCTCTCTCTCTCTCTCTCCTCTCTCTCTCTCTCTCTCTCTCTCTCTCTCTCTCTCTCTCTCTCTCCCTCTCCCCCTCTCCCCCTCTCCCTCTCTCTCTCTCTCTCTTAATCTCCGTCTCTCTCTCTCTCCTCATCTCTCTCTCTCTCGCCTCTTCTCTCTCTCTCACTCTCTCCCTCCCTCACTCACCTCAACATCACTCACTCACTCACCAAACTCACTCACTCACGCACTCACTCACTCACTCACTCACTCACTCCACTCACCTCACTCACTCACTCACGCACTCAACTCAACTCACTCCCTACCCTCCCTCCCCTCCCTCCCTCCCCCCCTTCTCCTCTGCTGTCTCCTCTTCGTCTCTCTCCTCTTCTGTCTGTCTGTCTGTCTCTCTGTACTCTCTCTCTTCTCTCTCTCTCTCCTTCGCTCTCTCTCCCTCTCTCCTGTCTCTCTCTCTCCTCTCCTGTTCTCTGTCGTCTGTCTCTGTCGTCGCTCTCTCATCTCTCTCTCTCTCTCTCTCATCTCTCTCGTCTCTCTCTCTCTCTCTCTCTCTTCCCTATTCCCCCCACCCTCCCTCCCTCTCTCCTCTCTCTGCTCTCCTCCCCCCCGTTGTCGCCCCCCTCTCCCTCTCCCTTCCCCTCTTCCTCTCTCTCTCTCTCTCTCTCTCTCTCTCTCTCTCTCTCTCTCTCTCTTCTCTTCTCTCTTCTCTCATCTCCTCCCTCTTTCATCCCTCTCCCTCCTCCCTCTCTCTCCTCCCCCCTCTCACCCCTCTTTCTCTCCCTCAAAT
>NW_020871609.1:840185-848807 GCF_003789085.1 Penaeus vannamei | reverse complement strand
CCTCTCCCCTCTTCCGCTTACATCTCTTCAACCCTCATCCCTACTTTACCACTACGGCTGGTATCGGGTTGACAGCTGTGCCTTCTCTCTCCTCCCTATTTCCACCTTCCTCCTCCTCTCTCCCTTGGCATCATTTCCCTCCATCCTCCTCGCCTCCGAATAAATAAATAATACATAGAAGTTAACTTTATTTTCTCCCTCCTCCCTGCTCCTCCTTCTCCTGCCTCCTCACTCTCCTGCTTCCTGCACTCCCTGCCACCCAGGCGCAAGAGTCAGGTGAGGCGTAAATAAAAGCCAGCAAGGCATGAGGATGACTGGCATAGAGGAGCGCAAGGTGTGTCTGGGATGTGAATACTTTCTCTCTCACTCCTCTCCTCTCCGTTTTTCTCTTTTCTTCTTTCTTTCTCTCTCTGCCTCTCCTTCTCCTTCTCCCTCTTCCTCCCCTCCCCTCTGCCCTCTTCCCCTTTTCCCTCTTCCTCTTCTCCTTTTCCCTCCCCCTCTTCCCTCTCTTTCTTTCCCCCCCTCTCCCTCTCTTTTCTTCCCCCTTCCCTCTCCTCTTCTCCTCCCTCTCCCTCGCCCCTCGCTTACCAACACGAAACTCAAGCCAAAGAATATTTTATAAACAACAAACAACCAACAAAACAAGACCAGAAACCGAAAGGATAATAAAAAAAAAAAAAAAACACAATCCAATAAAAAAGCCAAACCATTAAACTAAAATGAATAAGGCAAAAACTGAAAAGGAAAACAACCCAATTCACTGCACTCCCTCCCCTTTTCTTATTCCGTTATGTGCGCGCTAATGCTGGAAAAAAGACCCAACACAATCGTTACGGTTCACAGGGGCGCCAGTGGCAGCAGTGGCAGCGGGTTGAATGGAGGAGGGGAAAAGGAGGAGGGAGGAGAGGTATGGAGGAGGAGGAGGGGTTATGAGAAGGAGGAGCGGTAGAGAGGAGGAGGAGGATGCGAGGGGAGCCAAAGTGAGGAAGGAGGAGGCGAGGAGCAGGAAAGAAGAGGAAGAAGAAGAGGGACTAGAGAGGAGGAGGAAGAACAAGAAGAGGAGCGAGGAACGAATATGAGGACGAAGGTGGAGTCTGTACGGTCAAGAGAGGTGGGAAGGGGAAGAAGGTATAAAGGAGGAGGAGAGGAGGAAGATACCTAGAAACAGGCGGGAATTTTAAATAAAATTTTCGCTTTTCGACTTACTCCCCTGGTTTTGCCCCAGTCTGTTGCTTTTGCAACGATGATTTTTTCTTAATTGTCCGAAGAATTTATCCCCCGTTGGGATCACCTTGGGCTATCCTAAACCTATGGGGCCAGTCTACTGGTGGGACGAAAATAATAATAACCAAAAAATATCAGAACAAGGACACGGCGACGGTAATCGAATAGAGGAGAAATGGAAAAGCTAAAGAGCTTTGAGGAAGAGGAAAATAGCAGAGGGCGAGGAAGAGGAAGAAGCAGAGGGCGAGGAAGAGGAAGAAGCAGAGGGCGGGAAGAGAAGAAGCAGAGGCGAGAACGGAAGGAGCAGAGGGCGGGAAGAGGAAGGAGCCCGAGGGCGAGGAGAGGGAGAAGCAGGGGCGAGGAAGAGGAAGAAAGCAGAGGGCGAGGAGAGGAAAAGCATAGGGCGAGAAGAGTGGAAGAAGCAGAGGGCGAGGAAGAGGAAGAAGCAGAGGTGAGGGAAGAGGCAGAAGCAGAGGAGCGAGGAAGAGGAAGAAGCAGAGGGCTGAGGAAGAGGAGGAAGCAGAGGGCGAGGAGAGGGAAGAAGCAGAGGGCGAGGAAGAGGATAGAGCAGAGGGCGAGAAGAGGAAGAAGCAAAGGGCGAGGAGAGAAGGAGCAGAGGGCGAGAAGAGGAAGAGAGAGGCGAGAGAGGATGAGCAGAGGCAGGAAGAGGAAGAAGCAGAGGCGAGGAAGCGGAAGAACAGAGGGGAGGAAGAGGAAGAAGCAGAGGTGAGGAAGAGAAGAAGCAAGAGGGAGGAAGAGAAAAGAGAGGGCGAGGAAGAGGAAGGAGCAGTAGGCGAGGAAGAAAGGAAGACAGAGGGCGAGGAAGAGGAAGAAGCAGAGGGCGTAGAAGAGGAAGAAGCAGAGGGCGAGGAAGAGAATGAAGCAGAGGGTGACAGGACGAGGAAGAAGCAGAGGCGAGGAAGAGAAGAAGCAGAGGCGTAGGAAGGAAAAGCAGAGTGGCGAGGAAATAGAGGAAGAAGCAGAGGGCGAGGAGAGGAAGAAGCAGAGGCGAGGAAAGGAGAAGCAGAGGCGAGGAAGAGGAAGAACAGAGGGAGGAGAGAGGAGCAGAAGGGCGAGAAGAGGGAAGGAGCAGAGGGGCGAGGAGAGGAAGAAGCAGAGGGCGAGGAAGAGGAAGAAGCAGAGGCGAGGAAGAGGAAAGAACAGAGGGCGAGGAGAGGAAGAAGCAGAGGGTGAGGAAGAGGAAGAAGCAGGAGGGCGAGAAGAGGAAGAAGCAAGAGGGCGAGGAAGAGGAAGAGCAGAGGGCGAGGAAGAGGAGAAGCAGAGGGGCGAGGAAAAGGAAAGGCAGAGGGCGAAGGAAGAGGAAGAAGCAAGGGTGAGGAAGAGGAAGAACAGAGGGTGAGGAAGGAAGGAAGCGAGGCGAGGAAGAGGAAGAAGAGAGGCGAGGAAGAGGAAGGAGCAGAGGGCGAGGAAGAGGAAGAAAGCAGAGGGCGAGGAAGAGGAAAGAAGCAGAGGCGAGGAAGAGGAAGAAGCAGAGGGGGAGGAAGAGGAAGAAGCAGAGGGCGAGGAAGAGGAAGAAGCAGAGGGCGAGGAAGAGGAAGAAGCAGAGGGCGAGGAAGAGGAAGAAGCAGAGGGCGAGGAAGAGGAAAGAAGCAGAGGCCGAGGAAGAGGAAGAGCAGAGGGCGAGAAGAGAAGAAGCATGAGGGTGAGGAAGAGGAAGAAGCAGAGGGCGAGAAGAGGAAGAAGCAGAAGGGCGAGGAAGAGGAAGAGAAGCAGCAGAGGGGAGGAAGAGGAAGAAGCAGAGGGCGAGGAAGAGAAGAGGAAGAAAGCAGAGGCCGAGGAATGAGGAGAAGCATAGGGCGGGAAGAGAAGAAGCCCCCGAAGGACGGCGAGAGAGCCCCCATCCGCAGCAAGGTCGCTCGCCCCGCACTGAGTGACTCAACATACGCGCGGGTCATCAGCGGCGCCAATGGCGACGCGGCCGGCCAATGATCATCCCGCGCGCCGCCCTGTCATGTCCACTCGGGCCCTGAGCGAGCGCCGGGGAGGCTGTCATGCCATGCCATCCCCGGGGCGTTGACGCTGACAATGACATCATTTGTTTGGTGCTTAGTGTTGAGATATGCTTGTGTTAACTGCACAGAGACATGGTTACTTAAAAGTAGCTGCGCGCACGCGTACGGGAGAGAGAGAAGAGAAAAACAGAAAGAAAGAGAGAGAGAAGAGAGAGAGGAGAGAGAGAGAGAGAGAGAGAGAGAGAAAGAGAGAGAGAAGAGAGAGCGAGAGAGAGAGAAGAGAGAGAGGGAAGAGAGAGAGGAGAGAGAGAAATGGAGAGAGAGGGAGGTGAGGGAGAGAGAAGGAGGGGAGAGAGGGAGAGGAGAGAGAGAGGAGAGAGAGAGAGAGAGAGAGAGAGAGAAGAGAGAGAGAGAGAGAGAGAGAGGGAGGGAGAGGGAGAGAGAGAGAGAGGAAGAGAGAGAGAGAAGAGAGAGAGAGAGAGAGAGAGATGAGAAGAGGAGAGAGAGAGAGGAGAGGAGAGAGAGAGAGAGAAAGAGAGAGATGAAAGAAAGAAAGAAAAGAAAGAGAAAGAGAGAGAGGGAGGGAAAAGAAAGAAGAGAGAGATGAGGAGAAAGAGAAAGAGAGAGAACATACGTATGTGCGTGATGTGCGAGCCGTCTGAGCCAGAGGTGCGTCTTCTGAGTGCGCGTGTGGAGGCCAACCTCCGCCGAACACGACGGCCGCGCACTAAGGACCAAAAGGAGAAGCCGCTCATTGAGCCGAAGGACGCACAAAGAAGACCAGAAGAGCCGAGGAAAGAGAGGAGAAAGATGAGGCACAAAGACACAATGACGAAGGAGGAGAACCCCCATCAGGCGATGTAGACACACATGACGACGACGCGCACACAGACGCACACACGCAGACGGCAACATCCCTGCGCCCCTATTACGACGTGCCCTCCGGCGAGCGCTTCCGAGACATGCACCGGCGCCCCAGCCAAGGTCTCCGCGCGCATCCGCCCGTCTGCAGGGACGGTGGAGGGGACGCCCATTCGCACGGGCCTGGGAACCTCAACGCGACGGTAATTAAAAACAAAAGCTGGGGAATGAGATGAGGTGAGAGAGGGGAGGATGGAGAGAGGAAGGGAGGGAGACGGAAGGAGGGGAAGGAGACGGGAGGGAGAAGGCGAGAGAGGGAGGTAAGGAGAGGGAGGGAGGCAGAGGAGAGGCATAACGGAGAGAGAGATGAGGGAAGAGACAGAACGATGAGAGAGAGAGAGAGAGTCCTTAGAGAGAGATGATGAGAGACGAGAGGGAGAGATCTTGAGGATAGAGACGATGAGAGAGAGGAGACCGATGAGAGAGATAGAGAAGATGAGAAAGAGCGAGAGAGAGAGAGAGCAAGAAGAGAAAGAAAGAGAGAAGAGAGGAGAGGGGAACAGAGATGGAGAGGAGATGTGTGATAGACAAACGCCTCCTCATCCCGTGTCGCGTATATGATACAGAATTTACGTGACAGATATTTTATTACATCCCGCCAGTGCCCAAGACAGAGAGACCTGGATACATAAGCGCCAAAACCGCGTGATATATAACGCAGAAATGCATTAACGTAACGTTGCGCAAAGATACACAACGCAATGAAAACAGAGCGCACTGTAATACGAATGCGCCCGCAGACAGGCAATATAACACGCAAGTGCCCAGCGACTACACTACACTAACCACAGACATGGCTTGCAACGCAGCGGTGCCCACAGACGGACACTCCAACCCAACACCCACCGACCCACACCACGAAGCAACAACCAACAGACGTACCTTACAACGGAGCCCAGAGCCACGCACTCCCGCAGAACAAGACGAACAGACATGCCCCAAAACAAAGCCAAGACATACAACCAAAGCCAAGAAGCCCAAAACAAGCCAAGAAGACATGCCAGAAACAAAGCCAAGGAAGAATGCCCTACAACAAAGCGATGCCCCAAAACAAAGCCACGAAGACATGCCCCTACAACAAAGCGATGCCCCAAAACGCGGCAGCTGACCCACGCACGACTCGCGGGATCTCAGGTAAGCCGATCGGCCCTCCAGCCGATCTCGCGGCTCTTGTGGCCCAAATGTGTGTGCACACTCCGCCCGCCGCAACATGCAGGTGGCGGCGGGATGCAGGCGCTCCCAACTGCACACAGGCGAGGGAGGGAGGGAGGAGAGAGGGGAGGGAGAGGGAGGGGAGGGAGGAGAGAGAGAGGGAGAGAAGGGAGGAGGAGGAGAGGGAGGAGGGAAGAGAGGAGGAGGAAGGAGAGAAGGGAGAGAGAAGAGAGAGTTGTGAGAGGAGAAGAGAGGAGAGAGAGAGAAGAGAGAGAGAGAGAGAGAGTGAGAGCTCCTCTACTCCTCTCTTTTTTTCTCCTCTCTCTCTCTCTCGTCGTCTCTTTCTCTCGCTCTTCTCTCGTCTCTCCTCTCTGCTCTCTGCTCTCTCTCTCTCTCTCTCTCGTCTCTCTCTCTACTTTCTCTCTTCTCTCGTCGTCTCATCTCTCGTCGTCTCTCTCTCTCTCTGCTCTCTCGTCTCTCTTCTCTGCTCTGCTCTCTCTCTCTCTCATCGTCCTCGTCTCTCTTTTTCTCCTCTCTGCGTCCTCTCTCTCTCTCTCTCTCTCTTCTCTCTCTCCTCTCTCTCATCTCTCTCTCTCTCTACTCTCTCTCTCTCTCNTCTTCTCGCGAAAACTCCCTCCAAGGCACTTCGCACTTTAAGGAGAACGAAATAAAAAAAACACGATTATTGGCGTAAGTTAAATTAGATAAAAGAAGGAAAAAAATCACGGAAATGGCTCTTAAGTGTTCGCACCATTGTCGCACAAATGACCTTTTCCCCCTTTTGTTGCCGAAGAAGATTGAACCTCTTACGACCTACGTCATTCGCCGCTGACCTCGTTCCCCGGCAGGTCACGAGTTCCTGTCTCTGTTCCCGACGTGACCTCCGCTAGCCCTTTAGATACTGGATTTTTATGACCTTCATCTGCAAAAAGGGGTTTCATATTCTCTAGAAAAAAAAGAGAGGATAAGAGAGAGAGAGAGAGAAAGAGGAGAAAGAAACAGAAGAGAGGAGAAAGAAAGAACAGAGAGACAGAGAGAGAAAGAAACAGAGAGAGAAGGAGAGAGAGGGGAGACGAGAGCGAGAGCGATCTGAGAGAGAAAGAGAGAGAGAAGGAGGGAGAGAGAGAGAGAGAGAGGAGAGAGAGAGAGAGAGAGAGAGAGAGAGAGAGAGAGAGAGAGAAGTAGATAGAGAGAGAGAGAGATAGAGAGATGAGAGAGAGAGAGAGAGAGGAGAGAAGAGAGAGAGAGAGACGAGAGAGAGAGAGAGAGAAAGAGGAAAGAGAGAGAGAGAGAGAGAAGGAATAGGTAAAACTTTTATTTGGTGTCCTTTTATCTCAATTCTTTGGGGGGGGCGGCGATTTTCATATGACAACCTCGGCTTTCCAATACTTATTATTTACTTCTCCCTCTCTTATTTTCCTTTTTTCTCTCACTCTTCTCTCTCTCTTTCTCTTTCTTTTTCTTGTCTCACTCTTACTTTCTTTTTTCATCTTTGCGCGGGGTTTCCCATTGCAAGCGTTCTCAAGCAGTCAATTGAATTATTATTGATGGGCATGAACTAGTTTCTTTTATTACGGTTTTTTATGCTGAGGGAGGAGAGAGAGAGGAGGGTGGGAGGGAGGGAGGGAGAGAAGATGAGAGGGGGGGTGGGGATGGGGAGGAGAGAGAAGAGAGGGTGGGAGTGAGAGATGAAAGACAGAGACGAGAGAAGAGGGGAGGGGAGGAGGGAGGAAGGAAGGGAGGTGAGGGAGAGAGGAGAGAGGGTGGGAGGGAGGGAGGAGAGAGGAGAGAGGTGGGAAGGGAGGAGGGAGAGAGAGATAGGTGGAGTGAGAGATGGAAAGAGAAGAGAGAATGAAAGAGGGGAGGGAGAGGGAGGAAGGAAGGGAGGGAGGGCCAACGAGGAGGAGAAGAGAGAGGGTGGGAGTGAGAGATGGAAAAGAGAGAGAGAGGGAGGGAGGGAAAGGAGGAGGAAGGGAGGAGGAGGAGAGAGAGAGGGTGGGAGTTGAGAGATGGAAAGAGAGAGAGAGGGAGGGAGGGAAAGAGGGAGGAAGGAGAGAGAGAGCAGAGGGAGTGAGAGATGGAAAGAGAGGAGAGCGGAGGGAGGGAAGGAGGATGAAGGGAGGGAGGAGAGAAGAAGCAGGGTGGGAGTGAGAAAGAGATGGAAAAGGAGAGAGAGAGAGAAGAGAGAGGAAGGGAAGGCAGGAGGAAGGAAGCGAGGGAAGGTGGAGAGAGAGAGAGGGTGGGAGTGAGGAGAGATGCGGAAAGAGAGAGAGAGGGAAGCGGAGGGAAGGAGGGAGGAAGCGGAGGGAGAAGAGAGAGAGGGGGAGTGAGAGATGGAAAGAGAGAGAGAAGAGAGGAACGGGAAGGGAGGAGGAGAGGAAGGGAGGGAGGGAGAGAGAGAGAGGGTTGGGAGTGAGAGTGGGAAAGAGGAGGGAGAGGGAGGGAGGAAGGAGGAGGAAGGCGAGGAGAGAGAGAGAGAGGGGAGTGAGGAGATGGAAAGAGAGAGCAGATGAGAGAAGAAAGAGGAGGGAAGGGAATGAGGGAGGAAGGAAGGGAGGGAGGGAGATGAGATGAGAGGTTGTAAGTGAGAGATGGAAAGAGAGAGAGAGGGAGGGAGGGAATGAGGAGGAAGGGAGGGAGGAAGAGAGATGAGGGTGGGAGTGAGAGATGGAAAGCAGAGAGAGAGGCGAGGAGGGAAGGAGGGAGGAAGGGAGCGGAGGGAAGAGAGAAGAAAGACGGTGGGATGAGAGATGGAAAGAGAGAGAGAGGGAGGGAGGAGGGAGGAAGGGAGGGAGGGAGAAGAGAGAGTGGTGGAGTGAGAGAGGAAAGGAGAAGAGAGGGAGAGACGAGAGGAGGGAAGGGAGGTGAGGAAGGAAGGGAGGGAGGGAGAGTCAGAAGCAGAGAGGTGGAGTGAGAGATGGAAAGAGAGAAGCGAGGGAGGGAGTGAAGGGAGGGAGGAGAGAGAGAGAGGGTGGGAGTGAGAGATGGAAAGAGAGAGAGAGGGGAGGCGGAGGAAGAGGGAGGAAGGGAGGGTGGAGAAGAGAGAGGGTGGGAGTTGAGAGATGGGAAAGAGAGAGAGAGGAGGAGAAGGAGGAGGAAGAGGGAGGGAGAGAGAGAGAGGGTGGGAGTTGAGAGATGGAAAGAGAGAGAGTAGGTAAGGAGGAGGGAGGAAGGAAAGGATGGGAGGGAGGGAAATGGGAGGGCGGGGAGGAGAGGAGGGACGGTGAGAGGGAGGGAGGGAGAAGAGAGAGAGAGAGAGAAGAGAAGAGAGGGAGAGAGAGAGAGAGCAAGATAGAGAGAGATGAGCAGAGCAAGAGATGAGAGAGAGAGAAGAGAGAGAGAGAGGATGAGA
>NW_020871609.1:812685-832685 GCF_003789085.1 Penaeus vannamei | reverse complement strand
GAGAGAGAGAGAGAGAGAGAGAGAGAGAGAGAGAGAGAGAGGAGGAAGAAAGAGAGATGGATAGATAGATAGATAGAGAGAAAGAGAGAGAATAGAGAGATAGAGAAAAAGAAAGAGAGAGAGAAAAAGAGGAGAGTTAAATAGAGAAGAGAGAGAGAGAGGAGAGAGAAAGTATGGTAGAGAACGAGAGAGATAACTGAGAAACTGGAAATTCAGCTGAGTGGTTAACTGGTCGAGAAACTAGCTGGATAACTGAGTTTCCTTATTAATAATTGTTTCTCTGGCTGGCGTGATGACCGACTCGCTGTCATCCCGATCTGATTACTCACAGCCTGGCATCCCCCCACCCCACCCCCGGTTCCTTGTTTATTATCTTGTCTTCTCTTGTTCTTCTATTCTTTTTTTTTCCTCTCGTTTTTCTTCCTTTTTTCATATTTTATCTTTTGGTTCTCGTTTCTCCTTTTTTGTTTTTTTCATATCTTTTATTCTTTATTTATTATTTTTACTTTGTTCTAAATCCTATATCCATTTTTGCTTTCAGTTTTTTTTTTTTTTCTTTCTTTTTCTCTTGCTTCTTAAAATTAATTTTCTTTGTGTATAATTTTCTCAGCAAATTTCTCTACCCTTTTGTTCATTTATCCATGAATTGCTTATTTCTTTCTTTATTTCATTTGCTCATTTATTAATGGTTCTGCTTCTTTACAGTATCTTTTGTTTCCATCTTATTATTATTAATAATTCTCGTAATCGATGCTATCTTCTACTCCTTCTATTTCTTCCTATTTCTCTTATTCCTTCTCACTTTTACTTCGTCTTTGTCTTCTTCCTCCTCTTGTTATATCCTCTCTTTATCATTCTCTTCTTCCTCTTCGCTACGGATATATATACTAAAAATAAGACATAGAACAAGGGAGAGGAATATCATTTATAGTCCGATTATATTTGGTCTTATATAAAAGCTTAAACGTATTTTTTTGGGGGGGAGGGGGGAGGGGGGGGATTCGTCATTGCCAATAATACGGTGATGGCGATTTGTTTATTAAAACCTTGGTCGCTTTCTCCCCTTTTCACTTTCTCTCTCTTTCTCTGTTTCTTTGTATCGCTTGTATTTTCTCTCTCGCTTGCTTTCACGCCTTCCCTCGTTTTCTCTCTCGCTCATGCTCTCTCTCTCTCTTTTCTCTCTCTCTCTCTTCCTCTCTCTCTCTCTCTCTCTCTCTATTTCTCTCTCTCTCTCTTTCTCTCTCTCTCTCTCTCTCTCTTGCTCTCTATTCCTCTCTCCTTCTTCCTCCCTTCCTCACCTTCCCTCCCCGTCTCCCTCCCTCACCCCACCACCACCCTCCCTCTCCCTCTCTCCCCCCTGCCTTGCCTTTATACCTACCTACCCCCCTCCCTCTCCCTCTCACCCCCTGCCTTGCCTATACCTACCCCCCCCACCCCACCCATCCTATCTTACTGCATTAACAACCTCTAAACTAATTTAATGCGCCAGATTCGACCGCAGAGGAAGTCAGTTCAACCGAAAGAGAATCCTATCTGAAGTTCGCGTGGCATCCTGGGCATATATTCCTTCCATGCCCTGTGACACAATACACTGGGGGGGGGGTATGGGGGAGGGGGGAGGTTGCGGGGATCGTAGCGCACGGAAGGTCACGTTTGTTGATATAGTATCCGGGAGGGAGAGGAGGGAGAGGGAGGAGAGGAGGGAGAGGGAGGGAGAGAGACGGAGAGAGAAGGAGAGGCAGGGAGATGGGAGGGAGAAGGAAGGAGAGGGAGGGACGAGGGAGAGGAAAAGGAGGAAGGAGGGGAGAGGGAAGGAGAGGAGAGGGAGAGGGAGGAGAGGAAAGAGAGGGAGGGAGAGGAGGGAAAAGGGAAGAGGGGAGAGGGAAGAAGAGAGAGGGAGAGGGATGGAGAGGGAAAGAGAGGGAGGAGAGGAGGAAAAGGAGGAAGAGGGGGAGAGGGAAGAAGAGAGAGGAGAGGGATGGAGAGGGAAAGAGAGGAGGAGAGGGAGGGAAAAGGGGAAGAGAGAGGGAAGGAGAGAGGGAGAGGGATGGAAGGTTGGTAATGTCTAGACTGCCTGGACTGCTCTGTCTGTCTGCCTGCCTGCCTTCCTGTCTATCTACCTACCTGTCTATCTGCCTATCCATCTCTTCAATGCCATGTTCATCACTGTATCCAATTATGCTCATTTCTCCTTCTATCTTCAATTATCTCACAAGCTCACCTTTTGCGAATGAATATGCTATTTCGGACGCGGGGAGAAAGTGCGTGTGTTGCACTCTCTTCTCTTCTCTTTTGATGTGATTCGTAACACTTGGAAGTTTTTGAAATCCTGATCTCTGAATGGGTCTAAGTCAATTAGTTTTATCAGCGTTTATGTATGAGTATACGCACACACGCACGCACATGCACACGCATATGCACACACACATGCATTCCCCCTCCCCTCATACACGCACACGCATGCATACGCACACACACACACACTCACACATGCACACGCACACACACACGCATCCACCCCTATACATGCACACGCATGCATACGCACATACACACACACGAACGCACAACCACACCTACCCACACTCACACACGCACGCACATCCACACATCCACACACACTCACACACGCACATACATTTCTTCTCTCGTCTTCTGTATTTTCCTCTTCTTTCTCTCACCTCCCTCCTTTTCCCCCTCACTCCTCACCTCTTTACCCCCCCCTCTTTCACCCCCTCCCCCTCATCCTCACCTTCGCCCCCTCACCTCTCACCCCCCCCCCATCCCTTCCCCCTCCCTCCAAGCCAAGCGTCGAGAGGACTCCCTTCGGTTGCCTTACCATAAAGCTGATTATCCACTGTGGCTTTGTGATAGGAGCGCCTTTCATTAACCAAGAAGGATTTTTTTTTTTTAGTTTTTTTTAGTTGTTTTTTTTACCTCTTTGATATAGTTCAGGTAACCTATGAATGGTCATATCTTCTTTAATGAGCATTTTTTTTTACTGTCTTTCTTACTTTTTTTCTCTCTTTCCTCTTTTACAATCTTTATAGAACTTATCTTTTCTTGTTCTTTGTCTTTCTCTTCTTTTATTCTTCTTCCTCCTATTCTTTTTTTTCTTTTTCCTCTTCTTCCTACTGTTTTTTGTTTTGTTTTTCTTTCTTTCTTTTCTTCCTGCTCTTTCATCTTCTTCCTTTTCTTCTTCGTTGCACAAAAATTGAGTCTACCTCCTCTCCTTTATCTCTTTTTTCCATTCCTTTCCTCCCTCTCTCTCTCTTTCTCTCCCCCCTCTCTCTATCTCTTTCTCTCTCTTTCTCTCTCTCTCTCTTCCCTCCCTTTTTTCTATTTCTCTCTCAATCTCCTCTCTCTCTCTCTCTCTCTCTCTCTCTCTCTCTCTCTCTCTCTCTCTCTCTCTCTCTCTCTCTCTCTCTCTCTCTCTCTCTCTCTCTTTGCTCTCCTCCCTCCCTCTCTTCCTCCCCACGTCTCAATAAACGTGTCAAAGTAAAAAAAAAAAAAAGTCTTTCCTTCACCCTCTCTCCATCACCCCCCCCTCCCTCTCTTCTTTCATTCCACATTTTCTTCTTCATCTTCTAACAAGGACATCGGATTTGCTGATGAAATTCTCTACCTCATTACATCCCTCTTCAGTTAAATGTTTTTTTTTTTTTTTTTTTTTTTTTTTTTTTTTTTACAAGGGATGCCCTTCGATTCCTCATTACCAGAAGCTAAAAAGATGAAAGCGGCAAAAGGTTAAAAAAAAAAAAAAAAAACGTCTAAACACACAAATATATATATAACGGATGGAAGGAAGTTCAAAGCCGATAATTGGGAGAATAACAAAGAGCATTTGGGAATATTACTGTGGTTCTAAAAATCAAACAATAATAAACACCATCAAATTCATCGGCATTGCCAATATCAACTTTGTTAATGACAATCAAATCAAAGGTAAAAAAGTATAAAAATCTTATGAATGTATATATATATATATATATATATATATATATATATATATATTATATATATATATATATAATATATGTTGTGTGTGTGTGTGTTGTGTGTGTGTGTGTGTGTATGTGTGTGTGTGTGTATCATTCCATATTAGGTCTAATGAAGTTATATGGATAAATTATGGAAAATCATGCACAAGGTACACAACACACTTCTCTCTTTCTCTTTATCTCCCTCCCCTCTTTTTCCTCTCCTTCCCTCTCTCTCTTCTCTTCTCCCCTCTCTCCCTCTCTCCCTCCCTCCCTCCCTCCCTCCCCCCTTCTCTCCTTCCTCCCTCTCTCTCTCTTTCTCTCTCTCTCTCCTAAACAGTAGACACAACCCACCTCACACATGCATTCAAGAGTAAACAAAAACACGGGAAAAAGGTAAGGACAATGTAAACAAGAAGAAGGGCGCTGTAGAGAGAGCACTCAGCTTGACCTATAGAATTACAACGTGCCCAAGGGTACTGTCTGGAGTTGGTAGAGAATAAAGTTTGTCATTGTACTTTTGTGGGTATGTGGAATGCCTTTTTTTATATCATATAGAGGAATTGACGTTTAAGTTTGTTTTGTATTTTTTGGGTGGGGGGGGCTTAATTAGTGTGATTATGTTAGGGAAGTATTATTATTATTTGTTTTTTTATTTATTATTATTATTATTTTTTTTGAAAGCTGAGTATGACTTTGTTTTATGTAAACCAGTATATCATTGTCTTCACGATTTTAATCTTCTTCAGTCTACATCAGTATCATTATCATTAGCATCATTATAATCATATCACCACCATCATCATCATCACTATTACCATCAGTCCCTATCGCCATCATTATCATCACTTGAATTCTCCAAAATGGTATACTTTCAGACTCAAAATGAATCGCAATGTCTTTTTCAGTCGATGGAACTGAAAAGAGACCCTCGTGTGTGGCCGACACTTTTTAAAGACAATTCCAGAGTTCTTATAAATGGATTTAAATTAAGGAAAAATTATTCTAGGAATTTGCAATAAAATAATTTTGAAGCTTAAGATAAGTTTATTGCCAATTACTGAACACTTGCCGGTGGGGGCGTGACGTGGAATTATACATTGTTGATATATTATAAATAGGATATTTAAGGAAGTTCACATAGAAAAATGGGCATATAAGAAAAAAAAACGATGTGGTAAAATTTAGGGGGGACATGAATATAAGTTTGAACTGTTCCCTGAGGTCTTTACCATGTACCCTGTGGTATTTCCTGTAAAGATATAGTACAATGGGAACAATTTGTCTTCATATTCGTATTTGTGATGGGTATATAAATCATATTAACAATATCATGCGAATCAAAGAAAATACAAATCAATTAATTATTATTATTATTATTTATCTATCATTATTATTGTTATATATATTTTTTGCGACAATTTTACCTAAAATAGTTTTTTTTTTGCATTTTGAACATCTAATATTTGGGAGAGACTTTCCAAGCCTGGAAATTTCTCGGAAGAATCTCCATTATTACAGAGAAGACATGCTACTCTAACACTACACAGTACACTACCAAAGGTAAATTGGCGAACACACTTTGTACAGTAACTCTTGAGTACCTCCTTAAACACAGACAGGCAATAAATGATACACACAATGCTCACTCTCGTCTAGAAATAGTAATACTATTTTTCTTACTTTCTTTTTCCTGTTTTTTTTTTTTTTTTTTTTTTTTTTTTACGTAAAGCACACACAAGAACACGACAAACAATACTCACTCCCGTCTAGAAATAGTAATACTTTTTTCTTTCTTCTCTCCCTGTTTTACGCAAAGCACACGAGAACACGACAAGACAATACCCACTCCCGTCTAGAAATAGTAATACTCATTTCTTTTATTTCTTTCTTTCCCTGTTTTACGCAAAACACGCAAGAACATGACAAGACAAAACTCACTTCCCACTCCATCTACGCAAACACTATGTAGAAAGGTAATACTTATTTTTTTTTTCTTTCTTTCTTTCTCTGTTTTTACGCAAAACACCACGAACATGACAGGCAATATTCACCTCCCGTCTAGAAATAGTAATACTATTTTTTACTTTCTTTCCCTGTTTTTACGCAAAAAACACACAAGAACATGACAGACAATATTCACTCCCGTCTAGAAATAGTAATACTATTTTTCTTTCTTTCTTCTTTCCCTGTTTTACGCAAACACACAAGAAACATGACAGACAATACCCACTCCCCGTCTAGAAATAGTAATACTCATTTCTTATTTCTTTCTTTCCCTGTTTTTACGCAAAATACGCAAGAACATGACAATACATCCCATCTAGAATATTAATAACTACTTTTTTTTTTTCTTTCCTCTTCTTCTTTTACGCAACGCACACATGAACATGACAGAAACAAATACCCACTCCCTTCTAGAAATGGTAATACTATTTTGTTTTCTTTCTTTCTTTCTCTGTTTACGCAAAACACACGAACATGACAAGGCAATATTCACTCCCGTCTAGAAATAGTAATACTATTTTTTATACTTTCTTTCCCTGTTTTTACGCAAAAACACACAAGAACATGACAGACAAATTCACTCCCGTCTAGAAATAGTAATACTATTTTTCTTTCTTTCTTTTCTTCTCTTTTTTACGTAAAACACATGAAACATGACAGACAATACCCACTCCCGTCCTAGAAATAGTAATCTATTTTCTTATTTCCTGTTTTTTTTTTTTTTTTTTTTTTTTTTATTATTATTATTATTTTTACGCAAAGCACACAAGAACATGACAGACAATACCCACTCCCGTCTAGAAATAGTAATACTCATTTCTTTCCTTTTTCTCTCCCTGTTTTACGCAAAGCACACGAGAAAATACAAACAGTGATAGCCTCTTAATTATCATCCATAAAAGCCTGGATTCGGGATGCTCCAGCTGGATGCAATTACCCGAGTCAACACCGACGTTTGGATAAAGAATGAAGAGAGAAAAATAGATGAAAATGGATGGAAGCCCAATGATTATCATGCGATGCCCTTGGGATATTGGGCTCAGGGAGACTAGCCTAAAGAGCGTACAGGTAGGGGCTAGTGGGCTATTTAGGGGTATAGCTCTCTTTTTTTCTTTTTTTTTTCTTTTTTTTTTTTTTTGCTTGTGTTTGAAAGAGAGTGGAGAGGGATAAAGGTAGAGAGAGATGGAAAAGAGTGATGTATAGAAAGATAGAGAGAAGACAAGACAGAAAAGAGAGACAAGACAGACAGACAGACAGAAAGAGAGAGAGAGACAGAGACAGACAGACAGACAAACAGAGGACAGACAGAGAAGAGAAACAAAGGGAAGAGAAAAAACAACGACAAAATCCCATAGACTAAAATAAATAAAAAATAAAAAAAAAAAAACAATAAAAAGAAATAGAGACCAAAACAAAAACGAAAAAAAATACAAAAAAAACAACAAACAAACAAAAAACGAGACAACAACCACACACCCAACCCACCTACAATCGCCGCCCACCTCAGAAATTTCCCATTCACGAGGACCCGACTGCAGTCTCGTCGTCCCGCGGTATAACCCCAAATATTATTACAATTATTGTTATTATTATTCGTGGCTTCCCCCTTGTCCCTGGCGTTCGGTTCCTTTGTCATGGGCACGGGTCTGAATGCGGCTTTGAATGTGCGAAATGTATAATTGAACATTGTTATGCAAGTGGGGCGTCCAGAGTGTTTATTTGTCTCGCTGACTTGGACGGTTTGGTCGTTGGGTGGTTGGGGGTACTTTCCTGTCTGCCTGTCTGTCTTGTCTCTTTATTTCGCTCTTTATGTCTCTCTTTAAATCTTTATCTTTCTTTTCTCTTTCTTTCTCTTTCTCTATCACTTTTTGTCCTCTCTCTCTCTTTCCTCTATCCATCTATCTCTCTCTCTCTCTCTATTCCACCTTTCTCTCTTTCTCTCCTCCCCTCCCCCCATTTCTCTCTCTCTCTCTCTCTCTCTCTCTCTCTCTCTCTCTCTCTCTCTCTCTCTCTCTCTCTCTCTCTCTCTCTCCTCTCTCTCTCTCTCCTTCTCCACACACACACACATCTTTCATTTTATCCATCAAATTCATAACCCTTTTTTCCTCTCTGTTCTCGTACCTATCTCTCGACACATCTCTCAGCTTCTCTCGCCTCTTTCTCTCCCTCCCAGCCTTCCAGTCTCCCGGCCTTCATACTCCCTGCAAGCTATTTTCTCCTCCTCCTCCTCCTTCTTCTTCTTCTTCTTTATTGTGACGAGTCCTCGAGCGTAAAACCAATCTTCTCCGTTGCTTATGAAGCCGAGAGACACCATGCAAGGGAGAAGAGAGAGAGAGAGAGAGAGAGAGAGAGAGAGAGAGAGCAAGAGAGAGAGAGAGAGAGAGAGAGAGAGAGAGAGAGAGAGAGAGAGAGAGAAAGAGATAAAGAGAAAAAGAAAAGAAGAAAGTAAAAAGAGAGAACGAGAGGAAGAGATGAGAAAAAGAAAATTTCAGTGTATCAAGTAGCGGGCAAGTCATCTTGATATCGCCAACCCTTTGTCTTGAAAAGTTCAAATGTTTCAAGCAAGGAAAGCAAAAGCACGGGAGTCATCCGGGATCTTTATCCTCACGGAAAAGCAAATTTCTTAAACATCTTTTCCTCAGCTGCTCGACGGTGGAGGAGGAAAGAAAAATATTCAAATAAGCAGAACGAGAAGCCATCTTAATGCCGTCGCCATCATCCTGCTTCGCTTGCTTGCCTGAGAGACGAAAACAAGCAGAGCAAGCAACTTATCTCAACGCCATTATCTCTTTGCTTGGCGATGATAGGCGTTTTTTCGAAAGCAAGCACAAGCAAGACATCTCAAGAGTCCCTATCTACTCTCTTTGCTTGAAAACAATGGAAGAAAATAAACAAGGGCAGTTAAGAACTCTCGGGCCACAATCACCTGCTTTGGAAGTGACAGTTTCTAAACAAGCAACCTCAACTACTTTAATAAACAAACAAAAAAACAATACAAGTTCGGCGAACAAGCAAGCCAAACATCAACATTTTCTTCCTCCGTCCTATTCCCCCCCCCCTTCACCCCACCCTTGTCTCTATCATTTCCCCCCTTAATCCCTCCGCCCTTTCAACCCTCCTCTTCACCCCTCCCTCCCCTATCACCGCTTCTCCCCCTCCCCCTCTTCACCCTCTTGTCTCTACCCATCCCCTCTTCACCACGTACCCCTTGTCTTACCATTTCCCCCTTCGCCCCTCCCTCATCTATTCTCCCCGTCCCCTTTCATCACTCCCGCCCTTTCTCCCTCCCTTTTCAATCCCTCCCCCTTCACCACTCCCCCACTTTCACACATTCACCCTTTCCCCATATTCACCGCCCCCATCCCCCCTTCACCACTCCCCTTGGTCCCAACCATTTCCCCCTTCGCCCCTCCCCATTTCTAACCCTCCCCTTTCCATACTCCTCTTTCACCCTCCCCCTTCACCCTCCCGCCCATCCCCCTCACTCCCACCCTTCACCCCATCCCCCCTTGTCCACCTCCCCCTTCACCACTACCCCCTTGTTCACCAATTGTCTCCTTTCAACCCCTTTCCCCTAATCACCTCCCCCCCTTCACCACTCCCCTTCACGCCTCCCCATATCCACCGCCATCCCCCCCTTCACGCACTCCCCCTTGTCTCTACCACTCCCCATTTCTCTCCCCTTTCATCCCTCCCACCCTTTAACCATCGCCCTTTCACCCTCCCCCCCACCCCTCCCGCCTTCTACCCAGCTCCCACTATCACTCCCACCCTTTCACCCTCCCCCTTTCCATCCCCCTTCCACGCCCTCCCCTATCACCACTTCCCCCTATCACCCCATCCGCCTTCTCACCCTCCCCCCTTCACCCCCCTCCCCTTTCACCCTCCCCTTTTCACACCCCCCACCTTCACCCTCCCCTTGAGTTTTCACGTGTTGAGGGGCAGTTCTGGAGTCGCTCCGGGATGGATGGCTTCGCGTCACGGAATAAACGACACTAAGGCATTTAACTTCGGAAATATATTATGGAGTATGTGTGAGTCCGTCGTATGAGTGTGGGTTTCCGGTATGGTGCTGTGGTGGGGGAGGGGGGTTGCGTATGGTGGCGTAGTAGGGGTGGGGATAGGGTGCGTGGGGGTGGTGGGGGTAGGGGGTTCTGTTATGGTGTCAGGCGTTCGGTGTCTCCGTTTCTTTGTTTCTTTTTTTTCGGTCTTAATTGTTTGTTTGTTTGTTTCTCAGTCCTGTCTGTCTCTCTCATTCTCTCTCTTCTCTCTCTCTCTCTCTCTCTCTCTCTCTCTCTCTCTCATCTCTCTCTCTCTCTCTCTTCTCTCATCTTCTCTCTCTCTCATCTCTCTCTTCTCCTCTCTCTCTTCTCTCACTCATCTTCATCTAACCTCACTATCATTTTCCCCTATAACTTCTTCCTTTTTATCTGTCTTTTATCTCTATATTCTTTTTACTTCCATCCCTTTCTTTTGACCACATCCCTCTCCCCTCTCCTATTCATCTCCCCTCTCTTTCTATTCTACCTCATTCCTCCCCTCTCTTTCCCTTTTTTTTTTCGGAAAAAAGACAAAAACATCAGAACGAATTATTATTATTATTATTATCATTATCATTATTATCCATTAATTATTATTATTATTATTATTATTATTATTATATTATTATTATTCATTATTATTATTATTATTATTATTATCATATTATTTCGTTCACTTCATGGGAACATTAGCCATATTCGCTACAGCATGATTGAAGTCATCAGTGCAGCTCTATTAAATACGTTTATTGCTTACGCATTACCTTAAAGCATGGCTGTTGTATGGAATGCTATGAACCCCCCTTCCCATTCTCATTTCCCCTCATCTTTCTCTTCCTTCCTTTCATCTCTTCATTATCATCATCTCTTCTCTACCATTTTCCCTCTCCTCCCTTCCTTCCTCTTCATGTCTCTTTATCTCTTCTTCACTTCCCTTTCCACCCCTTCCGTCTCCTCTCTTCCCTCCCTCCATCCTTCTCCTTCCCTCTCCTCCACCTCCTCTTCCCATTTCCCTCCTTTCCTCATCCTCCTCTTCCCTCTCCACTACCCTTCCTTCCACCAAACCTTTCGCCCCCTGCTCAGCCCCTCCTCTTTTTCCTTCACCTCCTTGCTTCCCTCCCCTCTGCTTCTCCTATCCTTCCTAACCTTCCTTGCCTCCCTACTCCCCCTCCATCTCCTCCTCTTTCCCTTCCTCCCCTCCACCTCCTCCTTCTCCTCCCCTCCCCTCTCCTCCCTCCACCCCTCCTCCTTACCTTCCTCCTCCACCTCCTCCTTCCTTCTCCCTCCACCTCCTCCTCTCCCCTCCACCTCCACCCCACCACCCCTCCAACCCCCCCCGCCAAAAGCACAATCATCTGTTCACAGGATTTGGAAACAAAATGACCGCTTTAGGTTTTTGGATAATTCTGGCTTGATATGCCATGGGATGTGCCATGGTCCGCTGGATCGTAATGAATATTTCTCTTCGTTTAAAAAAAAAAGGTTGTCATGTGAAAGTTCAATCTTTTTTTTTCTATCTTTTTTATTTAAGCTACATATTTTTTTCCGGGTTTTTTTCTCTCTTTTTTTTTGCGATAACTAAATTCATATATGTTATGCTTGACTTTTCTTTTTTCTTTGTCTTTCTCTCTCTCTCTCTCTCTCTCTCTCTCTCTCTCTCTCTCTCTCTCTCTGTCTCTCTCTCTCTTCTCTCTCTTTTGACTTATCTAATTTCATTTGCATACATTTTTTTTCGTGATCTATATATTCTTCTTCCTCCCCTTACCTCTTTCCATTCGCCTTCGCTCTCTCTCTTTCTTCTTTTTCTCCTGTCTTCCGCTTTAGCTACTTTCCCGAATTTCCTGGGTTTTTATTAAGCCCTTATTCCCCCCCCCCACCCCCCTTCACCCATATGAAGGCGTATATCACAAATAATCTCTCTAATTTCTTTGTCAACTTTCGTCAATATATCAAAAAGAAAAAGAAAAAAAAAATTTTTGGGTTTTGATGGCATCATTAAGTTTTACTTTTTTGTGTATCATTTTCTTTTTTCTTTTTCGTATTTTGGTATTATTGTTGTTGTTGTTCTTCGTTTTCTTTTTCGTGTTTCTTTCAGATATTCTTCTTTTCTTTTTTTTTCTTTTTTATCTCCTCCCCCTTTCTCTTTTTTTTTTTTTCTTTCTATTCTTATTCATCTTTAGCTTTTACTTTTTCCCATTCTGTCTCTGGTTTTCTTCTAGTTCTTCTCCTTCATTCTCCTTTTCGCCCTCGCCTACTCCTTTTTTCTCCTCTTTCTTCTTCACCCTCTTCGTCCTCGTCTTCTTCTTCTCCTTCTTCTTCCTCCTCTCAACCCTCGCCTACTCCCTTTTCTCCTTCTCTTTCTTCTTCTTCCTTTTCGTCCTCGTCTTCTTATTCCTCCTTCTTCTCCCTCCTCCTAACCCTTGCTGACTCCTTCTTCTCCTCTTTCTTCTTCACCCTCTTCGTTCTCGTCTTCTTCTTCTCCTTCTCCCTCCTCTTAACCCTCGCCTATTCCTTTTTCTCCTTCTCCTCCTCTTTCTTCTTCACCCTCATCGTCCTCGTCTTTTTCTTATCCTTCTTCTTCCTCCTCTTAACCCTCGCCTACTCCTTTTTCTTATTCCTTTTTCTCCTCTTCTCCTCTTCCTTCTTCGCCATCTTCGTCCTCGTCTTCTTCTCCTTCTTCTCCCTCCTCTTAGCCCTTCGCCTACTCCTTTTTCTCCTTCTCCTCCTTCTCCTCTTTCTTCTTCATCCTCGTCTTCTTCTTCCCCCCTTCCACTTTCTCCATAAAATTTCGACCAAGCAAAAGGGGTAATTAATCCAAAGCGTCTGTCAAGAGGCGATGCGGAAGAGGGAGAGGAAGAGAAAGAAGAGAGGAAGAAAGGAATTAAGGAATGAAGGAAGAGAGAGAGAGGAGGGAGAGGGGAAATAAAGAGACATACACAGACAGATACACTGAGTGAGAGAAAAGGAGATAGAAAGACAGAGAGAGAGACTGACAGACATAAATAGAGACAGACAGAAACGGATAGAAAGACAAACACACAGACAGACACACAGAAATGCAGACAGACAGACAAAAAGAGAGATACAGGCAGACACAAAGAGAAATACAGACAGGCAGACAGAGAGAAAGAGAATTACAGACAGAGAGAAAGAGATATACAGACAGACAGAGCAAAAGAGAAATGCAGACAGACAAACAGAGAGAAGAGAAAATACAGACAGACAGAAAAGAAAGAAATACAGACAGACAGAAAAAAAATAAATACAGACAGACAGACAGAGAAATACAGACAGAAAGTCTGAGAAAAAGACAAATACAGACAAACAAACAGAGAGAAAGAGAAATATAGAAAGACAGAGAAAAAGGGAAATACAGACAGACAGAGAAAAAGAAATACAGAGACAGAGAAAAAGAGAAATATAGAAAGACAGAAAAAAAAGAAATACAGACAGACAGAGAGAGAAATACAGACAGGGAGCTTGAGGAAAAGAGAAATACAGAGAGACAGACAGACAGACAGACAAACAGACAGACAAACAAACAGACAGACAGACAGACAAACAGAACAGACAGACAAACAGACCAGACCCCCCCCCACACAAAACAATATACGTTCATATCCATCCGCCATTACTCACGCCCGCCTCCCGCATAGTACCAAAACCCAGGGAGAGAAGGAGAAGAATCGCCCCTACTACCTCCTAGCATAAGGCCTGATTTCACCCCCAAATCTTCCTCTTACTTCTCGCCACCCCCATAGTACCAAGACCCAGGGAGAGAAGGAGAAGAATCGCCCCTATTGCCTCCTAGCATAAGGCCTGATTTCACCCCTCAACCTCGCAACGTTACTACATCTCATTAGCGTCTTAGCTGAGCCTCGACCGCAAGTTTTAATTGGCGACGTTATCAAGGAGGCCAAGGAAGCATGGGTCAAAATTTTTGGCCATGTCTCGAGGATTAATTTTGGAGGAGGAGGAGGAAGGAGAGGAGGAGGGGAAGGAGAGAAGGTGGGAAGGAGGAGCGAGGAGGTGGGGAAGGAGGAGTGAGGAGGAAGAAGGAGGGAAGGAGGAGCGAGGAGGAAGGAGGAGAGGAGGAGGGGAAGGAGGAGGGAAGGAGGAGCGAAGAGGAGGAGGAGCGAGGAGGAAGGAGGAAGGAGGGGGAGAGGAAGGAGGAGGAAGGAGAGGAGGAGGGGGAAGGAGGGGACGGAGGAGCGAAGAGGAAGGAGGAGAGGAAGGAGGAGAGAGGAAGGAGAGGAAGGAGGAGCGAAGGAGGAAGGAGGAGAGGAAGGAGGAGCGAGGAAGAAGGAAGGAAGGAGGACGGGGGAGAGAGGGGGGGGGAGAGGAAGAGGGAAAGAGGTCTTATCAGTATCTCTCTCTGTCTTTGTATCCCTTATCTCTATCTGTGTCCCTCTGTGTGTGTGTGTGTGTGCGCATGTATGTATGAATGCATACACACACACACACACACACACATACACGCACACACACACACACACACACACACACACACACACACACACACACACACACACACACACACACACACACACACACAACACCACACACACACACACACACCATCACACACACACAGCACACACACACACACACACACACACACACACACACACACCACACACACACACACACACACACACACACACACATATATATATATATATATATATATATATATATATATATATATATATATATGTGTGTGTGTGTGTGTGTGTGTGTGTGTGTGTGTGTGTGTGTGTGTGTGTGTGTGTGTGTGTGTGTGTGTGTGTATGTATATGTGTGTATGCACGTATATATATGTCTCTCTCGCCTTCTGTTTCATCTTCCATATCATATTTCATATCCACTTCCATTTTGCAATTAGATTTATACTTCGTTTTCTTCCACTTTCCATTTTTTATTTGTTTTTCTTCCGTTTCCTCTTCTGAAATGATTTCCCTTTCCGTTTTTCATTTCGCTTCATACTTCTTTTTCGCCTTCGGTTCAACGTTTCATTTTTCGTTTTTTCTTTTCGTTCGTTTCGTTCGCCGTGTCACCTTCTGTTTCATTTTTCGTTTTCTTTTCGCTTCCTGTTTCGCTTTCCTTCTCGTATTTCGTTTACCTTTCTGTTTAAATTTTCGTTTCATTTCCTGTTTCATTTCGCATTTCTCTTTCCGTCCCGTGTTTTGTTTTACTTTCCGTTTCATCTCAAGTTTCACTTCCTGTTTCAACCCTATTTCACATTATGTTTCCTTTTCCATTTTGCCTTCCGTTTCACTTCTCGTTTCATTTCGCGTTTCATTATTCGTTAAACCTTCCGTTCCTCTTCCCGTTTCACTTCCCGTTTCATTTCTCATTTTCCTTCTCGCTTCACCCTCCGTTTCTCTTCCCGTTTCATTTACGTTTCACTTTCCGTTTCCCTTCCGTTCCTCTTCCCGTTTCACTCCCCGTTTCATTTCCCATTTTCCTTCTCGCTTCACCCTCCGTTTCTCTTCCCATTTCATTTCTCGGTTCCCTTTCCGTTTCCCCTTCCGTTTCTCTTCCCGTTTCCGTTTCTCTTCACGTTTCATTTCCCATTTTACTTCTCGTTTCTCTTTCCGTTTCTCTTCCCATTTCATTTCTCGTTTCGTCTTCTGTTTCTCTTTCCCGTTTCATTTCCCGTTTCATTTCCATTTTACTTCTCGTTTCACTTCCCGTTTCACTTCCCGTTTCATTTCTCATTTTCCTTCTCTCTTCACCCTCCGTTTCTCTTCCCATTTCATTTCTCGTTTCCCTTTCCGTTTCCCCTTCCGTTTCTCTTCCCGTTTCACTTCTCGTTTCATTTCCCATTTTCCTTCTCTCTTCACCCTCCGTTTCTCTTCCCGTTTCACTTCCCGTTTCGTCTTCCGCTTCACGCATCAGAAAGCGTTCATGAAGCGAGCGCGAATTATTCTCCCGGACTTTTTTTTTTTCCCGCCGTTGTTGTCGATGTGAAAAGAACTCGGGAAAGAAAGGAAGGGAAAAAAGTCCAGGGAAAAAATGTCGCATAATGAACGGGAACCATTTTTTTTTCTTTCTTTCTTTCTTCTCAATTCCTTCTGATTTTCTTTCTCTTTATTCTTTCTTTGTTTTCGTTGTTTTTTTTTCTCTTTCTCTTTCTTTCTTCTTTCTTTCTTTTCGTTTTTTTCTCTCTCTTTATTTTCTTTCTTTTCTTTTCTTTTCTTTTGTTAAGTCTTGAGACAAATGGAAATCGGAGAAGGAAATTAAAGAAAAAACAAAAAAACAAAAACAAGAACAATTGAGGATTTTTGTTTGTTTACTTTCTTTTTCTTTTTTTGTTTTGTTTTGTTTTGTTTCGTCTACTTTGATATAATGCTATGAATGGTTCTTTGAATGGTCCTTAAGGCTATGGTTGGTGTGTGGTGTGTGTGTGTGTGTGTGTGTGTACGTATGTCTCTGTGTGTGTATCTATGTGTGTGTCTATGTATGTATGTATGTATGTATCTGTGTATGTATAAATCTATGTATGAATTGATCTGTGTATGTACCTATATATGTATGTATCTATGTATGCATGTATCTACGTATGTATGTATCCATCTATTTATGTATGAGCGTGTATGTGTATTTATATGCATCCATGTGCAAAACCATGTATTTGTATATATGTGATAAAGGACCCGCATGTAATATTTCATAACACATGAAATCCATCAAATACCTTTTAAATACCTTCTAAATGCCTTTTAAATACCTTTTAAATACGCTTTAAATACCTTTTAAATACCTTTTAAAACTGATGCACCGTATGTTCCTTCCACAACAATCAAAACGTACCTGAAAAAGAGATGAAAATAAGAAATAAGAATCAATTGATATACGTTACTTATAAACTATAAGAAAGAAAAACAATAATAATAAAAATTAATATAAAATCAAGCAACAAACTTGTTAGATATTTATCAGGTAAAAAAAAGAAATAAAAAGATAAAGAATAAATAGAATAAAAACATATCAGTAAAATAGAAAATAGAAAATAAAAAATAGAGAGACAGAAGGATTATCTCTCCTCACTGCCTTTCATCTCGACTTTAAATGAAACAAAATAAATAAATAGAATAAAACAACAACAACAACAACAAACTCAAGCGGATGTACACAAGATTTTTTTCCTACCACATTTTTTTTTCAAAATCTCACTTTAACAACTACAATATCAACACATTTCTGTACTTAACTGAAATAACAACCACAGCAACAACAACAACAAAGACGCCACCACCACTCCAGACAACACACACAAAAACACATACATGTAAATGTCAAATATACAAGAGAGTGTGACTGAGGAGTGACGATGATGAGAGAGAGAGAGAGAGAGAGACGAGAGAGAGAGAGAGAGAGAGAGAGAGAGAGAGAGGAGAGAGAAGAAGAGAGAGAAGAGAGAGGTGGGAGAGAGAGAGAGGAGGAGGAGAAGGGAAGAGAGAGAAGGGAGAGAGAGAGGGAGAGAGAGAGAGAGAGAGAGAGAGAGAGAGAGAGAGAGAGAGAGAGAGAGAGAGAGAGAGAGAGAGAGAGAAGGAGGGAGGGAGGGAGAGGGTAAGGAGAGGGAGAGAGAGGAGAGGGGAGGAGGGAGGGAGAGAATTAGAGAGAGAGAAGAGAGAGGGGAGAGGAGGAGAGACGAAGAAGAGAGGAGGGAAGGAGGAGATGAGAGAGATGGAGCGACTGGAGCAGAGCAGACCGGGGAGGAGAAGAAGAGCGGAGCGAGAGAACGATGAGAGGAGAAGAGAGAGAAGATGAGAGAAAGGACAAGCGAGAGGAGATGGCGAGAGAGAGGAGCGAGAGAGCGAGACGGGAGAGAGTGAGGGAGAGGAATGGGAGAGGAGGAGAGGAGAAGAGGAGAGAGGAGAGGGAGAAGCAGAGTGAGAGAAGAGAGGAGAGATGAGACAGAGAGTAAGGGAGAGAGAGAGAGAGGGAGAGAAAGAGGAGGGAGGGATGGGAGGGAGAGAGAGGGAGGGAGGGAGGGGGAGAAAGAGGAGAGAGAGAGGACGGGGGAGAGCGGGGGGGGGAGAGGGTGGAGAGAGGAGAGAGAGGGTGAGGAGGAGAGGAGAGAGGGCAGAAAGAGGAGAGAGGGACGAGAGGGGAGAGAGAGAAGAGAGAGAGACGAGAGAGAGAGATCGAGAGAGAGAGAGAGAGAGAGAGAAGGAGGGAGGGAGGGAGCGGAGGGAGGGGAGGGAGAGGAGGAGGGAGGGAGAGGAGAGAGAGAGGGGAAGAGGAGGGAGAGATGAGAGAGAGAGAGAGATGAGAGGAGGAAGAGAGAGAGAGAGAGAGAGAAGATGAGAGAGGAGAGAGAGAGGGAGAGAGAGAGAGAGAGAGAGAGAAGGAGGAGGGAGGGAGGGAGGGAGGAAGAGAGAGAGAGGAGGGAGGGAGGGGAGAGAGAGAGGGGGGAGGAGGGAGGAGAGAGAGAGAGAGAGAGACAGAGAGAGAGAGAGAGGAGAGAGAGAGAGAGAGAGAGAGAGAGAGAGAAGGAGAGAGAGAGAGAGAGAGAGAGAGAGAGAGAGAGGAGAGAGTGTGAGAGTGAGAGACACGACAGAGAACGGAGAGAGGAAACAGAAAGACAGACAAACAGACAGACAGAGACAGAGAACGAGAGAAAGAAACAGAAAAAACAGACAGACACAAACAGAGAACGAGAGAGAGAGAAACAGAAAGACAAACAAACAGACAGACAGACACAGAGAAAATGCCGTAAAACGCCAATTCCTTCGTTAATGATGGCATTCTCTCGAAAGCAATCCGGGCCTTCTAATGACATCTCGCTCTGTCTCTTCTTCCCTTTATTGCCCTCTTTTCCTTTATTTCCATTTCGATGTTATATTCTTTTAGGGTAACTTTCTATTCTTCTGCTTTTTTTGTCTTTTTCTTTTTTTCTTTCTTTTTTTTCCTTTTTTCCTTCCTTTTCCTTCCCTCTCTTGCTCCCTTTCTTTCTTCTTCCTCCTCCAGCTTTTGCTTCTCCTTTTCCCTTCTGCCTCCTTTCTCTCCTTCTCCTTCTCCTTCTTCTTCTCCTCCTAATTCTACTCCTTCTCCTTTCGGCTTCTGGGCGGTGGTGGTGCTGTTCTACCTCCTCCTTGCCCCTCCTTCCCTTTCTCTCCTCCTGTCTGCCTCCCCTCCTTATTCTTCTCTTTCTCTTCCTCCTCCTTCTTTAGTACCTGTTCGTCTTCCCTGCTTGAGTGCCCTTCGAGACATCAACGAAAAAAATAGATGTCTAAAAAATAAAATGAAATCAAACAAACAAACGAAGAAAGAAACACATGAATAAATACTTTAAAATTCAAAGAATAAATAATTATATAAGAATGCTACAATAAACAATAAGCAAATAAATCAATAAATAAGCAAATTTATAAACAAGTCAATTAATCAATGAATAAAAAAGCAAATAAATAAACAAATAAACAAACAAGCAAATTAATAAACAAAGCAATCAATCCAAAACAAATAAGCCAATTAATAAAAAAATAAAAAATAAACAAAGCAAATTCATTAAAAAAAAACAAAAAGTATATTTCGCCTTATCTATTTCCATAAAGACTAAACCACGCAGCTAATGGTCTAAAAATGACCCTTAAGGTGCTAATGACGTGAAGGAAATGAGCACGGACTCTGAAGATAAATATTTTGGATTCTTGATTGCGTTTTTTGGGGGGGAAGAAAGTTCAACATTGTTTAGATAGTTGCTCTTTGTCTTTTCTAAGAACCGCTTTTTTTCTTTTTCATCTCTCTCAGTCTCTCTCTCTCTCTCTCTCTTCTTCTCTCTCTCCTCTCTCTCTCTCTTCTTCTTTCTTCTCTCTCCTGTGTCTTGTCTCTGTCTGTCTGTCTGTCTTCTCTCTCTCTCTCTCTCTCTCTCTCTCTCCTTCTCTCTTCTCTCTCTCTCTCTCTCTCTCGTCTCTCTCTCTCTTCTCGTCTCTCTCTCGTCCTCTCTTTTCTCTTCTGTCCA